>ML866101.1:9564-31274 GCA_009831015.1 Picea engelmannii | reverse complement strand
CAAGAGATCGCTACTAAAATAGAGGGAAACCTCCTTTCATCCAAGATCGAGCCTTTTGCTAACCCAAGGGGGAGAATAGACACTAAACCAAAGATAGTTCACAATGCTGAGCCTACTTCAGATATATGTACCAGTATCGCCAAGCTACAAGCCTTTATGGATAGTATCATAAAGAATCAAGAGGAAATGATGAGCAGGATTTTCAAATTGGAAAGATCTCAGAACCAAGCACCCAGGGTCCCGTACAAAGGGAAATTCCAGAAGGGAGGCCAATTTTATAAACCAAAAAATGAGCATGAAGTTCCAAATACCTTGGCCCCTGCAAACATTTTTGATGAAAATCCTTGGTGCCTAGAATGCAACGAAGCACATTGGGAGCATGAGTGTCCTTACAATGGTGGCCATCAACAAGTCAACAACATGGATTGTTTCATGGAGCTTCCTCAAATAAATATCATCAATCCAGAACATCAGGTAGCTGTGAAAGAAGCAGTCGGATCAACAAGGATGGCGGTAATAAATAACCTGGACCAGGAATCACAAGAGAAGCTAAAGAAACAATAATTTCATGTGTACAGAAGAAAGAATTTGAAACAACCTGCTGCTGATCAGGCAAAGCCTCCACCCCTAGAAATACTTCTTCCCAAGACATCCAAGGCTGGTAAGGTTGACCTACACTTTGACTTCGAAGGGGCATTATAAAAAATGCAGGTAAACGTCCCCTTGAGAGAAGCAATCAAGATCCCATCCATCAAGGAACGCTTTGACACTTTCTTTTTGGGATCAGATGAACCCATGGACTCCCCTATTATGTTGCAAGCTGATCACTTCAGGGTCCAATATGGTGAGAACCCTCCTTTCTTCATGATGTTGGCAATGAATGGAAAAAATCTCAACAATTGCATGTTAGATACAGGTGCTGGTGCCAACATGATGTCACTCAAGGTCATGCGACAAGTGGGTTTGAAGGTCACATGACCTTATAGAAATGTATGTGGCTTCGAATCTAAAGCCATACCCACACATGAGGTGGTTGAGAATGTGGAGGTTTGCTTGAAGGAATACCCAGAGAAGATAGTCCACATTGACATTGTGGTAATTGATGTCCCAGATGTGTGGGGGATGTTGTTATCTAGGAAGTTTGCTGCAATGTTAGGTGGAACCCTTGAGATGGACCTCACATTCTTGCAATTGCCTTTGAAAAATGGAACAATAGGTCATCTCCTCAATGTGCCAATAACCGGGGACCATGTGAAAGACATTACTCACCCCGTTGATAATAAAAAGCACAAGATGAGATGATACAAACTCTTCAAAAGTATTCTCCAGAAGATATTCCCTTTGCAATAGAAGAGGACTTTGATCAGATCAAATGGCCCAAGAAAGAAGAATACCAACAAATCCTAGATGAATTCAAGAACAAAGAAATTGGGATGGTGAAGATATTAAAGAAACATGAAGATGACGTACAAATCCACCCATCTCAATAGGAAGTTTTTACAGCAGAAGCCCGCCCCCCTCCCTTAGCACAATACACCAGGGTTGTCCAAGGAACGATCAAATACAAAGTCATAAAGTACAAGGAGGGAGACATGGTATGGATGTGGGATACCTAGAAAGGAGAGCCAACCAATGTAAAAGGAAGCACTCAGTCATGGCTCAGACCCTTCAAAGTTGGAATGGAATCAGTTAATGACTCATATTACCTATCCACTTTAGAAGGAAGAAGGCGCCCATTACCTTTCAGCGGACACCTCCTCAAACCCCACCAAGGTGGGGGGACCGAACATCACATGTAAGTATAGGTAAGTAGGCATTTTGTATTCATGTATTATACCATTTACATTTCATGTTAGTTTGCTTTCACATTTGAATTATTGATTGTTTTCTTTCAGTTTATATATATATATCTATATGTATGATGGGGTGGCATTACCACCCCATTTTTTTTTACTGATTCCCCTATCGAGATTGAGCAGGTCTGCAGGTTATGCCAGATATGCTGAGGTTCCCATGTGCTCTACGGTGAGAACATGTCCCCAAGTTGGAGCCAAATATTATCCTCGATTTCTAGGGATAACTAGGAGATCATGTTTCGAGGCCCACAGGTCCTAGACATGGAATACTGAGAGAAGGATTGACCTGAGCATGGCCCTGAAGGGCCCATCCTTTTCTTCTTTCATCAGCTTTGTCTTGTCAACAACAACATCCATCATCATCGACTTGGTCTTGTATCAGAAGAGGTTCTTGCTCCATGAGGTAATTGGTCCAGGTATCATGGTATGTGTCACTTTTGATCATTGAAACCTTTAAATATATGCATCTGATTCCTTTTATCTCTAACAACTTCTTGTATCTTACATTAGCCTACATGACCATGCTTGGGGAAATTGACTAGGTGCCCTAGCAAGATTGTGTGCATAGGTCTTGGTTTGCCACTGGGAGGATTGCTGAAAAGCCATCGTCTGCTCCCATCATAACACCACTGTTTCATCTTATCTCCCGCTCATCTATCCCATTCCCCTTGTTCAGGCACTGGGTTGACCTATTTGCAAGATTGCACCTTATCTCATGGGAAGAAGGGTCTAAAGGCCCAGAAGGTAAAAGAAGTTGGTAAAAGACAAAATCCTAAAAATGAAACCTCGATATGCTTTGCCCAGGGATCCCCGAGAAGGCAATAAAAGGCCTCTCAACAAGAAACAAGAGGGACTCAGAAAATAACAAACAAGACCTAGTCAGAGGATAGGGGGTCTCATCACGAGCTATACTATTAGGTTCATGGGTACCTAACAGTATGACATTGCCACCATCTGTTTACCATGCCAGGGAAGTGACCTTTGGTTGCATGACCAAGGGAAAGGGGGTCTCATGACAAGACAACCTTCTCATCTCTGTGAAAGTACTTGTGGGTAACACTGTCAGCTCTAGTCACCATGCCAAGGAAATATCCTATGGTTAGCCCTTAAATGAAAAGAAAAAGAAGAAGAAAAAGAAAATAAAAGAATAAAGCAAGAAAAAGAATAAAGGCAAGAACAGGCTTGGAGAAAATGCATCCATGACAGGTACAACTCACCTTCTACAAAGGCACCCACAGATAACATTATGCATCCTTGGCCCTCACTGCACCCACATGTCTGGACATCCCCTAGCCACATCACCTCACTTACATGGCTTGGATGAAATATTCCTGGAAACTTTCCTTTTCTTGTGGACACTAGGCCAATACGACGTCTTGTCTTTTTCTCCAATCTTGTATTGCAGGTTTTTGTAATGTGTTTGAGCTATTGACTGATGTATTAGGGTTTTTATGCATATGTTTAATAATATTGATGATGATATGTGATTAACATTGCTATCATCCCGGTGATTGATGAGCCCATGGAGGGCGTAGCTTTTGATATGTAGGACCATGCTCAACGAACATGTACCATTTGGACTGGTACACATGGGGAGATGACCAGTTCGGACCTTCATGGGGCTGAAGAGCCCACCATATGGATGATAAAAACCCATTAGGGAGTAAATATAGGATGGACATGGATCAGGGATTTTTCACTGGAAAGGAAGAGGATGTTCCATCAGAGGCACTCCGACAGGACTAGACCTGCGGGGAATGACCCCTTTTCAGTGGAACGCTAGCCTTGGAAGGCTTGGGACGTCTCCATATTCACCATGATGTCATCCAGCTTCATGGATTCTTTTGGAGGCAGACTTGGCAGCAGTGGCACATGTGGCATGTTGGAGAGGTTGCTGGGGGGCTAACGTTTTGCTCCTTGGTGTCTCATTTTCCCTAGAAAGGGCTAGCGCCTCCCTTGAAGGGGATTTTACTCTCATTTTTACTTGATTAGGGCTTTTAACTTAGCATTTAATGTAAAAACAATATGATTTTGACATCATGGGCTTGTCGGCCTTTTTTATGACCTAAAAGGTAAAATTAGGTCATTGATACACTATATATTGAGGGTTTTGACTCTCATTTTTATCATCAATTATAATCCACTCATAGTGAGGTCTGATTTTAGCGCCCTATTGGGGTTTTTGGCTGAACCCGTGATGCACACTTGTTTAAGGAAGAGAGTTTTTGGCATTTATGGTGTTTCTCTTGAAGGAAGGTGTTACAACTAGGGTTGGCAGGGTTATTTCTTCATGAATTGTAAGTGTTTTTTCTGCAAAACTTCTTATTGAATGGTTGTAGTTTAAATTTCTTGCATATTGATTATAAATTTGTTGAATCAAAATCCTAGGGGACAAACACAAAGGTAGGTCATTGTCTCATGTCCCTTGATAGAGAATCTTTAAGCCATTGAATAGGAAAGAGAGAGCCTAGCCATAGCTACACTCCTTTTTCCTTCTTCCTTTATGCTAGCTGTACCTTTAGAAATCCAAGAGAGGGAGACGTCCTAGGCCTAGGTTATCTACACCTAGGGCCATTTTTCCCTTAGGGTTTGAAGAAAGAGCCTTGTCGCAGCAACACTCTCCCTCTTTAAGCTCTCTCATCTTGTTTTTTGTGCTTTATCTGAGCTAGCCATTTTCCAAGAAGGAGGAGAGAGCACAAGGCCTTGCTTTTGCAACACCGGAGTGAGCCTCTCTCCCCTAGGGTTTCTTCTTTGAGGCCCTACTTTAGCAACACCTTAAAACCTTTCCCTCTAGTCCTTTGGAATCTCGTCCCCTTCAACTTGTGCATCCTTCACTTTCTGACTCCATTTAACCCTAAGGCACTTATCTCCAGCCTCCAACGTTGAAGTGAAATCAAATCCAAACACTCTCAAACTTCTTTTAAAATGAAACCCTAACTACACTAACCCTAGAATGTTGACGTCGCCCTTGGTTATTTCATCTTGATGCAACAACGTTTCACTTTATAAGCAATTGAATGGTAGTTTAGGGCATTTATTAGACTAAGTATTGATTGATTACATTGGATTCCGTATCATTTTTGTATCTATTGACAAGTGACATATTTATCATTTCCATTTTGCAAACATTGACTTCGTCAATATTTACTTTTAAAAAACTGCTTATATTGAATATCAGATAGTCATTGATTTATGAAGTACTAACCAAGATTTCACATATTAGTCTCCTTGTTGTGTTGTCTCAAGGAGGTGCTTTTCTTTTCTTTGGTTATACTCTATTAATGGTTGTTTAGCCGAGACTATTTGATTGGCAGTAATCTGTGAGGGGGAAATTTGTCTTTGTACTATTATCCTTTTCCCTTTCAAAACCCCAGGTTACCGGGGACGTCTCCCCTGGGCCTAGCCTCCCTAAATAGAAATATCCTTCCCATTGTGGTGACATTGGGTGGGGAAGGTTCCTGTTTCGCCAGTTTGACCTACTATTCTTTAGCCTTTCTTGCATCTAAAAACTGTGTGATAACAGTGACCATGTCAATTTTTAAAAGATTATTATTCTTTTAGCCTATCACCATTCTAATCCATTTTTGTTGTGGTCTCTCATGCCTTGGGGATATCTTTTGTTTAAGTAGCCAATATTTACAATTCTATTGAAGATTTTAGAATTCCTTCAAACATGTGTTAGATTTGATTATTATTTTTCCTATTCTCTTAAATATATTTGAAATTAAATGTATTGAATAGATATTTATGATTTCGTTGTGCGATAGTTCACTCATTGTAACAAACTATGATGGTTTAATTGAGTTATGGTGTTACCGCCTTGTAACCTATTACTCGATTTTACAAACATGCTTAATGGCTAATTTTAATAATGTATTATCACCTTATAACATGTCAATTTCCTTACAATAGCCTTAATTGTTTAATTGTAAGTTGTAGATGTATTAGTCACTTCTTTATTTAAAAATCCTAGTTGAATGAGAGTAGTTATTGTTTGCATGGACCTGATGGTTGCATGTTTAAATAAAGGACCCCGAAGGTATATCACTTCTCAAGCCTCAGATTCTACTTAATGGTTGATTGATTAAATAACGCACCTGGACCTTAAATAGAGTTTCGCCTCAAGTTGGTTACTGCTAGATAGTTTGTGTATGTCAGATATCTTGATCTCTTGTAAATTAAAGGTCAATAGAAGTAATGTCCAAAGGTTTAGATTATCCAGTGGTGTGCGATGAAAGGCCACCAATGTTCGGTTGTTGTTATTTACATGTGCGCCATGCATTGTTGATTCATTGATTTCTATTTCTCGCTCGCTTGGTGTTGTTGCATTTATTGATTGATGATTGTCTTTTAGCTTGTAGGCGTTGTATTGCTTGTGTCGGGAAGGATGTAGACACCTCCTTGTTCCTCAGAATAGTCGCCCGCCTTGAGACCATAATTGGTCATAATTGATGGGAAATTGGGCTTGAGCGTTGCTTATGTGTCCTAGAGGTCCTAACCTTGGAGGGTAGGACGAGCGAGTAGTCATTTTTATTTTGTCTAATTGATTATCGCATGTTTCGTCCAGTTGCATGATGCGCTAGTATGTTGGGTTGTTGATGTCTGTTTCCTTATTTTCGTGCATTGTGTTTGTCATCTAGTTTTGTTGATTAATTGTTGTCATTGTTACTTTCCTACAAAACAAAAAAAAAAATTCACTTGCTTTGCTTCGCATGTAGTCGTAACGACAAGGATCTTTACATATGGTATCAGAGCCGGTTTGACCCATGACTTGGGATCACTATGACTTCCGTTGATTAGATATTTAATTATGATGTTTCTAATTAAATTTATTTGTATTCGTGCATGTAATCATGGTTAGAGGACGTCCCAGAGGTAGATGATGGGGTGCTAGGGGACGAGGCACGACGCCCCCAGTAGCATCCACGCCTGAGGGGTCTAACCCCCATGGAGACGAACAGGTTGTCGGGCAGGAACATATAGTTGTGGGTGATGCAGTTGGGTTGATGAGGTCCTTTCAGTGGATGTCTGAGGCACTGATCAACCGTCTAGATATCGATGAGGCCAGGACGTCGACAACCCCTGAGGATCCACTATTCTCTCTGGTCGGTACTGGTAGCATTCACTTCGAACTCAAGAAGGTTAAATTCCCCGAGTTATTTGGTGCCCCGGACGACGCAGCCGCTGAGGCATGGTTGGAGAATATGGCAATGTGCGTCACGCTTCGTGACTATACCTCCAACATGAGGGTCTGCATGGTGGTATTTAAACTGAAGGGGAGCGCTCTTCTATGTTGGAATATGCTCCTGCCACAATTGAACATGGAAGTCGAAGACGTGTCATGGGAAATGTTCGAGGAACGGTTCCAGGAGAGGTATCTATTTGAGGAATTCATTGAGTGTCATCTCAACGAGTTCAATGCCTTGTGACAGGGTGGTCGTACAGTGCCTGATTACGAGGCCCGTTTTATGGAGAAGCTTTGATGTGCTCCACACCTGAATACCGAGAAAATTAAGGTCAACAGGTTCATGTTTGGCCTTAATGTTAGCATTCGTGCAAAGGTTAGGATTCTGATGCCTCAAAACTTGCATGATGTTGTCCAGAAGGCCCTCATAGCAGAGGAGGATATTATCAGTGGGGGTCAAAGAAAGACTCCAGTGAGACCAGTGGGACAGGTGTCATCTACTGCGCAACAACATCAGACACTAGCTAGACATTCACTAGTAATCGTGGCTTCCAGAGAGGATACAATTTCACTACACCTCGACGAACAATGCCTCAGCAAAAAACTCCTTACCAAGGACCACAACACCAGGAGCAGCGTCGACCGCAACAACAACAGTTTAGGCTTGTTCAACAGAACAAACCAGGGTTCTAGGCTAGTGGGCCGTCAACTTCTACTTCGGGTACCATGAGTATTGGACTGAAGAAAGTGTGTTGGGCATGTGGGGAGCCACATTACCAGCCTGACTACCAAGTGGAGAGGACCAAAACATTTGGATCAGTCGGACCTGTTATCGCACAGTTTGTAGACACAAGAAAGGCTAAGGAGTAGTAGGGGAAACTGGCGAAACATGAACCTTCCTCACCCAATGTCACCACAATGGGGAGGTTCTTTCTATTTAGGGAGGCCAGGCCTAGGGAGACGTCCCCGGTAACCTGGGGTTTTGAAAGGGCAAAGGATAACAACACAAAGACGAAGTTCCCCTTCATAGATTACCGCCAATCAGATAGTCACGGATAAACAGCCAATAATAGAGTATAACCAAAGAAAAGAAAAGAACCTGCTTGAGACAATACAACAAAGAAATTGATACGTGCAATCTTGGTTAATACTTCATATAAATTAATGACTATCTGATATTCAATATGAGCAATTTGAAAGGTAAATGTTGACGAAGTCAATGTTTACAAAATAGAAATGGAATTAATATCACTTCATCAATAAATACTTGAATGATACGACATTCAATATAAAAAATAACTTCTTAACTCAATTAATGCCTTCAACTACCATTCAATTACTCAAAAGTCAAAACGTTGTTGCAATAAAGATGAAATATTCAATGATGACGTCAGTAACTTAGGGTTAGTAAGTTAGTCTAGGCTAGGGTTAGTGTAGTTAGGGTTTCAATTTCAAGAGGTTTGAGAGTGTTTGGATCCAATTCTACTTCAATGCTGGAGGTCTTCGATCAATGCCTTAGGGTTAATGGAGTCATAGGTGAAGAACGCAAAAGTTGAAGGAGATGAGATTTTAAAGGACTACAGGGTTAAGTTTTGAAGTGTTTCTAAAGCAAGGATCCAAAATCATAACCCTAGGGGAGAGAGGCTCACTCCGGTGTTGCTAAAGCAAGGCCTCGTGCTCTCTCCTCCTTCGCGGCAAACAACTAGCTCAACGAAAAGTAAAGTCAAGACAAGAGGGTTTAAAGAGGGAGAGTGTTGCTAAGGCAAGGATCTTTCATCAAACCCTAAAAGAAAACGACCCTAGGTCTAGGTAACCTAGGCCTAGGACGTCCTCTTCCTCTTGAAGTCAAAATGTATGGCTAGCTCAAGGGAAGAAGAAAAAGGAGTGTAGCTATGGCTAGGTTCTCTTCTTCTTCTTCAAGGGCTAATTTTTTTTTTATTAGGGGACATCAAACAATGACCTACTTGTGTGTTTGTCCCCTAGGGTTTTGATTCAACAATATTTATAAATAGATGCAAGAAATTAAACTACAACCATTCAATCAAGAAGTTTTGCAGAAAAATACTTACAAATCATCAAGAAAATAATCATGCAAACCCTAGTTGTAACACCTTCCTTCAAGAAAAACACCATAGAATGCCAAAAATCTCTTCCTTCAACAAGTGCGCCTTCCTCAAATCAGCCAATAACCTAAATGGGGCACAAATTTCAGACCTCACCAAGTGGTGAGTGAAAGATGATGATAAAATGAGAGTCCAAACCCTCAATATATAGTGTATCAATGACCTAATTTTACTTTTTAGGTCATAAAAAGGCCGACAAGGCCATAATGTAAAAATCATACTGTTTTTACATTAAACACTAAGTAAAAAGGCCTAATCAAGTAAAAATGAGAGTAAAATCCCATTCAAGGGAGGTGCCAACCCCTTCTAGGGAAAATGAGAGACCAAGGAGCAAAACGTTAGCCCCCCAGGGGCCTCTCCAACATGCCACTCATGTCACTGCTGCCCAGTTTTCCTCCAAAAGCATCCATGAAGCTCGATGACATCATGGTGAAGATGGAGACACCCCAAGCCTTCTAAGGCTGGTGTTCCACTGAAAAGGGGTCATTCCCTCTGGGTCTAGTTCTGCCGGAGTGCCTCTGATGGAACGTCCTCTTCCTCTCTGGTGCAAAAGCCTTGATCCATCTCCATCCTGTCACTACCCCCTGATGGGGTCTCAACATCCATCTAGTGGGCTCTTCATCCCAATGGAGGTCTGAAATGGTCATATCGCCATGTGTACTGGTCCAAATGGTACCTGTCCGTCGGGCATGGTCCTGCACATCAAAAGCTATGCCCTCCATGGGCTCATCCGTCACCGGGATCATAGAAATGTTAATCACATATCATCATCAATATTATTAAACATATGCATAAAAACCCTAATACATCAGTCAATAGCTCAAAGACATTACAAAAACCTGCAATACAAGATTGGAGAAAAAGACAAGATGTCCTATTAGGCTAGTGTCCACAAGAAAAGGAAAGTTTCCAGGAAGATTTCATCCAAGCCATGTAAGTGAGGTGATGTGGCTAGGGGATGTCCAAACATGTAGGTGCAATGAGGGGCAAGGATGCATAATGTTATCTGTGGGTGCCTTTGTAGAAGGCGAGTTGCACCTGTCATGGATGCATTTTTTTGAAGCCCGTTCTTTCCTTTATTCTTTTTCTTGCTTTATTGTTTTATTTATTTATTTATTTTTATTCAAAGGCTAACCAAAGGACACTTCCTTGGCATGGTGACCAGAGCTGACAATATTACCCATAGGTACTTTCACAGAGATGAGAAGGCTGGCTCATGATGAGACCCCCTTTCCCTTGGCCATGCAACTGAAGGTCAATGCCTTGGCGTGAAAACCAGATGGAGGCAATGTCATACTGTTAGGTACCCATGAACCTAATAGGTAGGCTCGTGATGAGACCCCCTATCATCTGACTAGGTCTTGTTTGTTATTTTTTGAGTCCCTCTTGTTTCTTACTGAGAGGATTTTTATTGCCTTCTTGGGAATCCCTGGGTGAAGCATCTCGAGGTTTCATTTTTAGGCTTTTGTCTTTTACTAGTTGCTTTTACCTTCTGGGCCTTTAGCCCCTTCTTCCCATGAGATAAGGTGAAATCCTACAAATAGGTCAACCTAATTCCCAGACAAAGGGAATGGGATAAATGAGTGGGAGATAAGATGAAACAATGTTGCTATGATGGGAGCGAACGATGGCTTTTCAGAAATTCCCCAGTGGCAAACCAAGACCTATGGGCACAGGCTTGCTAGGGAACCCTGTCAATCTCCCCATGCATGATCAAGTGGGATAATGTAAGATCCAAGCAGTTGTTATAGATAAAAGGAATCAGATGCATATATTTAAAGGTTTCAATGATCAAAAGTGACACATACCATGATACTTGGACCAATTACCTCATGGAGAAAGAACCTCTTCCAATACAAGACCAAGCCGATGGTGATGGATGATTCTGCTGTTTACAATACAAATCTGATGGAATAAGAAAAGGATGGGCCCTCCAGGGCCATGCTCAGGTCAATCCTACTCTTGGTACTCCATGTCTAGGACCTGTGGGCCTCGAGACATGATCTCCTAGTTATCCCTAAAAATCAGGGATAACATCTGGCTCCAACTCGGGGACATGTGCTCACCATAGAGCACATGAGAACCTCAACATATCTGACATAACTTGCAGACCTGCTCAATCTCGATAGGGGCATCAGTAAAAAAAATGGGCTGGTAATGCCACCCCAACATACATAGATATATATACTAAAATGAAGCAATCAATGAGTAAGAAGATGAAAGAAAACTTCTTACCCGTACTTACCTGTTGGCTAGAATGTTGGGTGTAGTCAAACAGCCAGTGAAGCCAACCCAACAACGTTGCTCGATACCTGCCTTTGTGCTTCATCATAAAACAAGATAGTGGTAAATCAAGAAAAAAAATGTCATGGGTTAGAATATATATCATATCATCGGAAATCTCAAAGTCTAACTCATGGAGGAGGGTGGGAGGGAAAAAGTGATCCCAATGCATACTCTCAGAAGAGTGCTCAATCCATCTCAGGAATGGATTGTGAAAATTCAAAGGTTCAGGAGACTGACTCGAGGAATCTGAATGCTGGCTACCTTGGACGTCTTCACAACTTGAGGCTCGAGGAGGGATTAGAAAAAACTGAAAGGATGACTGACCATTCCTAAAGGGGAGGTTGGAAAACTGTGATAATAGGCTTCTTCTTGAGGCACTCAACTTTCCCCTAAAATCCAGAATGAGGTTTTGCCTTACAGGAGACTTGGGATAAGGGACATGTTTCCAAACCACACCTTTAGTGACATAGTGAGGTAAAGTAATCAAAGGGGGGTGGAAAATCTTATCACAAGCATCCTGCTTCAGGGAAGTAACTTCCTCATTTTTATCAACATCTAAGCATAACGTTGGTTGATAAGTTTCTTCATAAGATAAATCTAAGTGCTCAGATGGATAGTCATCAAAGTCCTCAAGGTATGACCAAAAATCAAGTGGAGAGTGTAGCATCAAGTCATCCTTGGGTGTCTTAATAGAGTCAAGTTCTTGTTTCCAAATGTCAAAATCATTAGTAACTTCATGTGATAAATGTGAAGGCAACTTTTGGAAAGGACCATCAATGTCATACATGGGATTGACATCATATCCAATCATATCCCATCTACGTTTCCCGACATGTATGAATTCATCAAAATTTTCAACAAATTCATTATCTTCATCATAACATGAAGGGGTTAAAACATCCAAAACTTCTTCACTTTCTACATCATAAGATAGAGAATCATTAAAAATTTGGAAAGGGAAGTAACTCACCTTGCTTGCTTCTTCCTGTGCAAGAGCTTCATCATGTTCTAGTTTGTCCAAGGGCTCCATTTTTTCTTCATTGTTTGAGTCATAGAATAAGGTATCATAAAAAATTTCGAGAGGAAAATAACTTACCTCATTCTCTTCATTTTTTGCAGATGGAATAGGATCTTGGAGATCTTTTTTGAATGGAGGAGCAGTTACTGGTGCTTCATCCTCATAATCCGCCTTTCTAGTTACATCTTCACTGCATTCTCTTGGATTATGGGAGAGGTCTTGCTCCAGGTCTTGCTTCTCTTCAAGGGGTTGATAATGGTCTTCATAAACCTCGTCTTTTATATCAAAGGATTCTTGGTATTGATCATGATATGCCTTCCTGAGATCTTCTACAATCTTAGTGGTGAATCCTTTTTCATCTAAGGCTACCGTGAGGTTTTGAAGGACATTTTCATACGTTTGGAAATGTGGCTTAGTAAGGTCTATAAACTTACTGATGATGTGTATGAAAGATGATATACCATTGTCCTTGCAACAACACTTAAAATGATCTTGTAAGTAGGATGACAGAGTGAGTAAGAACAATTTTATAAGAGCATCCTCTCCTCCCAACTTCATCTCGCTCAAATACTCCAAAAAAATCACGATGTGAGGAGTTGGGAGGCCTAAAAACGTTAGAGAGTTGTTTAGTCATTTTGTATCAAAGTAATTTGTGTATCCTTGAAAACTTCTGAAAGCAATACTCGGATACATTTGTTCCCAGTGTGCCATGATCCCATAACTTGGAAATATCACAGATTTTGAGAGTAAGGTGGCACCCTAAAAAAATTAGTGGAGTCACCAGATAGTTTGCCCGAAACTATCAAAGGATAAGGGAAAACACCCTAGTGGAGTCACCAGGTAAGCTTGTTAGATAAAACTCTAGAGGCAAGGCTTACCGAAAATATTTGTCGTTTGAGGAGAATTGACTCAGTGTTCCCCGACAATGGTGCCAAAATGTTATCGCACAATTTGTAGACACAAGAAAGGCTAACGAGTAGTAGGTAAAACTGGAGAAACATGAACCTTCCCCACCCAATGTCACCACAATGGGGAGGTTCTTTCTATTTAGGGAGGCTAGGCCCAGGAGAGATGTCCCCGGTAACCTGGGGTTTTGAAAGGGAAAAAGCTAACAACACAAAGACGAAGTTCCCCTTCACTGATTACCGCCAATCCGATAGTCCCAGCTAAACAACCAATAATAGAGTATAACCAAAGAAAAGAAAAGCACCTGCTTGAGACAATACAACAAGGAAACTGATATGTGCAATCTTGGTTAGTAATTCATATAAATTAATGACTATCTGATATTCAATATGAGAAATTTGAAAGGTAAATGTTGACGAAGTCAATGTTTACAAAATAGCAATGGCATTAATATCACTTCATCAATAAATAATTGAATGATACGACATTCAATATAACAAATAACTTCTTAACTCAATTAATTCCTTCAACTACCATTCAATTACTCAAAAGTCAAAATGTTGCTGCAATAAAGATGAAACATTCAATGATGATGTCAACAACTTAGGGTTAGTAAGTTAGTCTAGGCTAGGGTTAGTGTAGTTAGGGTTTTAATTTCAAGAGGTTTGAGAGTGTTTGGATCCAATTCTACTTCAACGCTGGAGGTCTTATATCAGTTCCTTAGAGTTACTGGAGTCAAAGGTGAAGAATGCAAAAGTTGAAGGAGATGAGAATTTAAAGGACTAGAGGGATAAGTTTTGAAGTGCTGCTAAAGCAGGGCTCCAAAATCATAACCCTAGGGGAGAGAGGCTCACTCTGGTGTTGCTAAAGCAAGGCCTCGTGCTCTCTCCTCCTTCTTGGAAAACAACTAGCTCAATGAAAAGAAAAGTCAAGACAAGAGGGTTTAAAGAGGGAGAGTGTTGCTAAGGCAAGGCTCTTTCATCAAACCCTAAAAGAAAATGGCCCTAGGTGTAGATAACCTAGGCCTGGGACGTCCTCTTCCTCTTGAAGTCAAAAGGTACGACTAGCTTAAGGGAAGAAGAAAAAGGAGTGTAGCGATGGCTAGGCTCTCTTCTTCTTCAATGGCTAAAAGTTTTTCTATCAGGGGACATGAGACAACGACCTACTTGTGTGTTTGTCCCCTAGGGTTTTGATTCAACAATGTTTATAAATAGATGCAAGAAATTAAACTACAACCATTCAATCAAGAAGTTTTGCAGAAAAATGTCCCCGAGGTGTAGGACAGTTGGTGACGGAGTGTGTTGTTAAAGTCACCGGTTCGAAACCTGCGGGGACAAAAAATCCAACCATGTTAAGGGTTGGTGTGGCTCAGGCCGGGTGCGATCCTTGGGTGTTTTTGATGGCTTAGATGCCCCTGAGTCGTGGTTTCTCAAGCCACAGGTTAATCACGTAGCCAACAGGTCTCGCACAAATTAACAAACAAAAAAAAAAGAAGTTTTGCAGAAAAATACTTACAAATCATCAAGAAAATAATCATGCAAACCCTAGTTGTAATACCTTCCTTCAAGAAAAACACCATAGAATGCCAAAAATCTCTTCCTTCAACAAGTGCGCCTTCCTCAAATAATCCAATAACCCAAATGGGGCGCAAATTTCAGACCTCACCAAGTGGTGAGTGAAAGATAATGATAAAATGAGATTCCAAACCCCCAATATATAGTGTATCAATGACCTAATTTTACTTTTTAGGTCATAAAAAGGCCGACAAGGCCATAATGTCAAAATCATACTGTTTTTACATTAAATTCTAAGTAAAAAGGCCTAATCAAGTAAACATGAGAGTAAAATCCCCTTCAAGGGAGGCACCAACCCCTTCTAGGGAAAATGAGACACCAAGGAGAAAAACGTTAGCCCCCCAGGGGCCTCTCCAACATGCCACACGTGCCACTTCTGCCCAATCTACCTCCAAAAGAATCTATGAAGCTAGATGATGTCATGGTAAAGATGGAGACATCCCAAGCCTTCTAAGGCCGACGTTCCACTGAAAAGGGGTCATTCCCCCTGGGTGTAGTCCTATCGGAGTGCCTTTGATGGAACGTCCTCTTCCTCTTTGGTGAAAAATCCCTGATCCATCTCCATCCTGTCTCTACCCCCTGATGGGGTCTCAACATCCATCTAGTGGGCTCTTCAGACCCATGGAGGTCCGAACTGGTCATCTCCCCATGTGTACCAGTCTAAATGGTACCTGTCCGTCGGGCATGGTCCTACACATCAAAAGCTATGCCCTCCATGGGATCATCAGTCACCGGGATTATAGCAATGTTAATCACATCTCATCATCAATATTATTAAACATATGCATAAAAACCTTAATACATCAGTCAATAGCTCAAAGACATTACAAAAACCTGCAATACAAGATTGGAGAAAAAGACAAGACATTCTATTAGGCTAGTGTGCACAAGAAAAGGAAAGTTTCTAGGAAGATTTCATCCAAGCCATGTAAGTGAGGTGATGTAGCTAGGGGATGTCCAAACATGTAGGTGTAGTGAGGGATAAGGATGCATAATGTTATCTATGGGTGCCTTTGTAGAAGGCGAGCTGTACCTATCATGGATGCATTTTTTTCAAGCCCGTTCTTGCCTTTATTCTTTTTCTTGGTTTATTATTTTATTTGCTTTTTCTTCTTTTTTATTTTTTTATTCAAGGGCTAACCAAAGGATACTTCCTTGGCATGGTGACTAGAGCTGACAATGTTACCCACAGGTACTTTCACAGAGATGAGAATGCTGGCTCGTGATGAGACCCCCTTTCCCTAGGCCATGCAACCAAAGGTCACTACACTGGCGTGGTAACCAGATGGCGACAATGTCATACTGTTAGGTACCCATGAACCTAATAGGATGGCTCGTGATGAGACCCCCTATCCTCTAACTAGGTATTGTTTGTTTATTTTTCAGGTCCCTCTTGTTTCTTGCTGAAAGGCCTTTTATTGGCTTCTTAGGGATCCCTGGGCGAAGCATCTCGAGGTTTCATTTTTAGGCTTTTGTCTTTTACCAGCTTCTTTTACCTTCTAGGCCTTTAGCCCCTTCTTCCCATTAGATAAGGTGAAATCCTACAAATAGGTCAACCCAATGCCTAGACAAAGGGAATGGGATAAATGAGCGGGAGATAGGATGAAACAATGGTCCTATGATGGGAGCGGACGATGGATTTTCAAAAATTCCCCAGTGGAAAACCAAGACCTATGGGCATAGGCTTGCTAAGGCACCCTGTCAATCTCCCCAAGCATGGTAAAGTGGGCTAATATAATATCCAAGCAGTTGTTAGAGATAAAATGAATCATATGCATATATTTAAAGGTTTCAATGATCAAAAGTGACACATACCATGATACCTTGACCAATTACCTCATGGAGCAAGAACCTCTTCTGATACAAGACCAAGCCAATGGTGATGGGTGCTGCTACTGCTAACAAGACAAATCTGATGGAAGAAGAAAAGGATGGGCCCTCCAGGGCCATGCTCAGTTCAATCCCGCTCTCGATACTCCATATCTAGGACCTGTGGGCCTCGAGACATGATCTCCTAGTTATCCCTAAAAAGCGGGGATAACATGACCCACTACCATGGGAGATTTGGGCAAGGCCCATCGGATTTATGCAGTGGTGAATACCCGCTAGGCAGAGCACCAGTTGACTGTACTCGAGACATTATGTACCATCGCTGACCAGACCCTTAATATTTTGATAGATCCAGGTGCTATAGAGAGATTTATTTCTGGTGCAGTGCTAAAGAGAATTAAGGTAAAGGCTGTCAAACAAGACGAGTTTAGCTTTGTAGAAATGGTTTCGGGAGCCAAAAAGAAGGTTGGTGGGAAGGTTACTGGTTGTAGCCTTAACCTAGGGGAGTTTGTCACTAGGGCCAACCTGTAGGTCACAACCTTAGGGTCTTATGACGTCGTGATCGGTATGGACTAGTTGGAATCACATGATGTGATACTCAAATGTAAGATGAAAATATTGAGCTTGGTCGATGATGAGGGATAAAGACGCATGATTGTAGGTCAGAACCAGGGATTTTCCCTATTGTTCATCTCTTCCTTGCAGCTACGGAAGAGCATGCGCAAGGAATGTAAGATTTATGCAATCCTTGCATTAAACGAGAAGGAAGTAGAGAAAGGTCTAGAAAACCTTCTGGCGGTGCGAGAGTTTGCAGATGTCTTCCCTGAGGAGTTACCTAGGATGTTGCCTAAGAGGGAATTGGAATTTACCAGACCTAAAATCGGGGACTGAACCGATAGCAAGAACGTCTTATCGGATGTCGACCCCAGAGTTACAGGAATTGAAAATGAAACTGAAGGAGTTGTTGGACCTAGTACTTATATGTCCAAGTGTGTTACCATGGTGTGCGACTGTTATTTTCATTCGAAAGAAGGATAGGTCGTGGAGACTCTACATTGACTACTGTCAATTGAACAAGGCAACGATCAAGAATCAATATTCGTTGCCAAGGATTGATGATCTTTTTGATCAGATGAAAGGCGCGACAGTGTTTTCAAAAATTGATTTGAGATCAGGGTATCACCAATTACAAATCAAGGAGAATAACATCCCTAAGACCTCCTTTAAGATGAGGATTGGACATTATGAGTTTACTTTTCTACTGTTTGGACTGACGAAATCCCCAAGGGTATTTATCAGTTCGATGAACGGGGTGTTCTGCGAATACTTGGACAAGTTAGTCCAAGTATTCATTGATGATATTTTGATTTACTCTCGGACGATGGAGGAGAATGACGAACACTTGTGCATGGTACTATAGTGTCTACGAGAGAACAGATTGTATGGGAAATTGTCTAAATTCTTGTTTTATCAATCGAAGATTCACTACTTAGGGCATGTCATCTACGATGAAGGTATCGTTGTGGATCCAACAAAGGTTGAGGCTATTATGGAATGGTCTGCGCCGACGAATTTCCCCGAAGTGCATAGATTCATGGGTTTAGTGGGATACTATCGATGGTTCATTGAGGGTTTTTCAAAGATAGAAAATCCGATCACAGAATTGCAGAAGAAGAACAAGAAGTTTGTTTGGAACGAGAAATGCGCGGAGGCATTTTTGAGGCTCAAGGAGTTGTTGATGAAAGCACTGATACTAAGGTTCCCTGACATGGAAATAGAATTCTTTGTATGCATTGACGCATCCAAGGAAGACTTAGGTGGACTCTTGATGCAAGACAATCGAGTGATCGCTTACATATCAAGAAATTTGAGAAGGCATGAGGAGAACTATGCAATGCATGATTTGGAGTTATTAACCATTGTTTATGCCTTGAGAGTTTGGAGACACTACCTTCTTGGATGAAAATTCAAACTAAAAATAGACCATTGTGGCCTACAACACATATTTACCCAAAGTGACTTGAACACGCGACAACAACGTTGGCCGGAATTGCTTAGCGAGTACGATTTCAATATTACTTACATAAAAGGAACAATGAACAGAGTGGCTGATGCATTGAGTCGGAGACCACACATATTTTCGGTGATGCCTCTTCAGACAAATCTACATTAAAATATTCTAACTTTACAACGTGACGATGATTGGTACAAAGAGGTCAAGGATTTTATAGGACAAAACACAATGATGGTGCCAAAATTTGAGGGATTTACTGTGGACAACGACGGATTATTGAGATTTAAAAGTTGAATTTACATACCACCCAACGACGAGTTGAGGAGTTTGATCCTAAACAATGCTCATATAGCAGTGTACATGGCTCATCTTGGAGTCACAAAGATGAAGGCAGACCTTAAACCCTTGTTCTTTTGGAAAGGAATGAAGGCAGACATAGTCAACTACATGGAAAGATGTCTAGAATGTCAGCAGGTGAAGGCTGAACATAGACATCCGGTAGGATTACTACAACCACACGCTATTCCAGAATCGAAATGGGAGGTCATTTCGATGGATTTCATTGTTGGATTGCCACTAATAGAAAGGAGACACGACTCAATTTTTGTGGTAGTTGACACTTTGACGAAAAGGGCTCATTTTATTCCCGTGCGTGTGACATATTAGGCACCCGACATAGATAGAGTTTTCATCAGTGATATTGTGAGTCTACATGGCGTGCCTAAGATGATTATATTTGATAGAGGATCGGTGTTTACAAGATGATTTTGGACTAGTTTCCAAGAGGCCTTGGGAACCCAACTTAACTTTAGTACTGCATATCACCCGGAAACAGATGGGAAAACAGAGCGAACAAACCAAATCTTGGAGGATATTTTGCATATGTACGTGATGGACCAACATAAGTGTTGGGAATAATTCTTACCACTGGTAGAATTTTCATATAACAACAGTTATCAAAGCACCATAAAGATGGCACCTTTCGAGTTTCTTTACAGGCAACCGTGTCAGACGCCTTTGAGTTGGGATCGGCTTGAGGATAGGGTCCTGGTGGGACCAGAAGCAATACAAGAAATGGAATATCAAATGAAAACCATAAGACAAAGGATCAAGGAAGCGTAGGATCGACAGAAGAGTTGTGCCGATGAGCATCATGTCTACCATAGTTATGAAGTTGGTGATCGAGTATTCTTGCAGGTGAAATCGCATAAGAGTTCGATAAAGTTTGTAAAGGGGGCTAAACTCTCTCCTAGGTTTGTGGGACCCTTCAAGATTGTGGAAAGGAAGGGGCCCATGGCCTATCAACTAGCCTTTCCTGATTCTTTGATACATATGCACGATGTTTTTCACATATCTGTTTTGAGACATTATGTTAGTGATCCTACAGATGTTATTGACATGAGTTCCTTGCAGGTATCAGACAACGGTGTGCTCACAGCGGAGACAATCCGCATCCTGGACCATCGCACTTAAAAATTGTTGGCAAATTCAGTGGACAGAATGCAGTGAATGCTTGTCATTGATGACAACAGTGAAGATGGCAGAATAAGAGATTTGAAGAGGATGGCAGAATAAGAAATTTGAATGTAAAGCTCAGGAGGAACATCATGGAATAAGATTCCCACAAAAGCTCGAGGTACAGAAGTTTGCTGAGAAGAAGGAAGATGGTGACTGGCGGATCTCATCCAAATTTCTCGAAAGGCCAATAGCCGTCAGATCTGCAGAAGTTGCGAGGGAGATAAGTCATCGGAGATTCAGGGATCGGGATTTCAATATGCAAAGTTTACTCGACAACGAAAACCCCGAAATCGCGATATGCGATTTCGTGATTTGACCGCAACCGTTAAAAGCAAGCTTGAGATATGGACAGTTGATCTAGCTCATCGGAGAATCGGGAGTCGGAGTTCCATGAGTCTCGTAAACAATGACCACGAAAACCCCGAAATCGTGATTTGATCGCAGCCGTTAAATCAAGCAGGGATCTGGACCGTTCATTCACATGGACGCGTGGCAACCAGGAGGCCTTATCGGAGTTTCGGGGATCGGGATTTCATAATGCAAAGAACACAATGCATCGAAAACCCCAATTTTGCGATATGTGAAATCCCGACTGAATCTGAACCGTCAGATCAACATGTGATCTAGACCGTCGATCTAATTCACGACAAAAGTCCACGTCAGCTAGGGACACGTGGCACAACCAGGTAATGACAGGTGTCAGGCAAATCTAACACTTCAGGCACATACAAGTCATGAATCAGAGTGACACGTGGCAGGATCTAACACGTGCCAAATCACGTGTGACGTCAGTAGAGGCATCGGCAATCGGGACTTTGATATGTCAAGAACACAATGCAACAGAAACTCCGAAATCGCGATATGCAATTTTGCGATATAATCTGAGCCGTCGAACTAGAAGTGATCTGGACCGTTGATCTTCGTTATCAGTAATCGGGGATTGGAGAGGGTAGAAACTCTCGACATCGAAAGTCTCGAAGTCCCGAAGGGATCGGGACCATCCATCTAAGGGACAGCTGTCGAATATCAAGGCGCCTTCGACATTTTGGTTCATCGGGAAATCGGGGATCCCATTGACAAGAGTTTGTGCAATTTAGAATCGCGATCCGCGAAACCCCGATAAGTAGGGGCCAGATGTCAGCACAACAGCGAAGGAGAACGGTGGCATAGTGGAGGCCAGCTGTCAGAGGTATGGTTGCGGTCACAGGTAATGGTCACGTGAACCAGGTTCAGCCAGGAGGGCCAAAGCGCATCGCAAATCGGGAAATCGCGAATTCCATGGACATAAGGATTATGTCATCGTAAGTGCCGAAACTCCGATGGAGTGATATGACCGAGGTCACACGGAGACAGGTCACATGGACCATTGTGTAGCCGGAAGGGGCTAAGGCTCGGGAAAA
>ML866099.1:6846-21710 GCA_009831015.1 Picea engelmannii | reverse complement strand
TGTTCAGTGTTTGGAACCAACATTGTTCAACTGAAGTGTAGCGTTCCTTCGGAATGTGAAGGAACAGATCTCACGGTGCAGGACTAGTCAGAAGTAGTTCGGCTATGGCTCATTTTTGGTCTCTTTTTTTCTAGAGCGCATCCTTCAGATGCAGCCTCAGATAGCACTGGCAGTATGACTAGTGGACGAACCTCGGATGGACAGGTGGACTAGTCTGTATCCAAGTCTAGTTTCAGAGTCAGAGTTCCACTTTATTAGTGATTTCTTTGTCTGGCTGAGACAGCAGTACCTCTGGATAGAGGACTTCCCTTATGCTGATGTAGACTTCCGTGGGAGTATGGACTTGATTTTTCCCGCGGGGGAAGATTGGGATGAGTCAGGTAAGAGACTAAGCCATACCTTGTCTAGTTTTTGTTTTTTTTAAGTTTTTTGATGTATATATTTTTTTTGGGTGTGTAAAAGAGTTTTAACAGATGTTTTGTTTCCAACATGTAGATAAGGGAGTAGTGCGCCCGGTTGATATACCAGTACCAGAGCGTCGTGGAGGTGCCCCAGTCGCAGCAGACCCAGTAGTACCGGTGGTGGGTCTCCGAGAGGTTGAGAGAAACCTCCAAGGCCTTACGATGGGTATCCCTCCTCTGCGGAGGGAGGATGTGCCTTTACATTTGCAGCGGCACACTGTAGGAGTACCGAAGAATATCAATTCTCTGTTGAGGCACGTAGTGCGTGTAGTAGTATGTTACTCGCAGCACAACGCAGTGCGGGGAGATTAGAGTCTCCCCGTGATCATGTTTTTGTATGCCTTGTTAGGCGATGTTGTATGCGTGAACAGACCCGATATTTTGCTCTTCTACACACTTTTTGATGTAATGCAAACATTTCAGTCACGCCATATATATATATATATATATATATATATATATATACAGTTTCAAGTTTTTATGATGCCAATGATTTGTGCGTGATGATGTCTGTGATGTGTTTTAATTTACATTTAATGTACAGTTTTTCTTTCCTTGAATATTATATGTGGGCAAGATACCGATCCATGATATAATTAGCTAACAAATCTGAAAGACTATTAAGTTCTCTCAGAATGTGTCTATATTCGATGTAATCGAACATTCGTTCGAGACGACGAACTTGCAAGTGTAGGCGTAGCAGGATAGGACTTACAGATAGCGTAGATACGGTTGAGTTCACAAACCACCAGTTTGGAATCTAAGTAAATAATGATGCGAGAGATACCTAGAGAGGAAGCTTGGGTCAGTAATCCAATGACAGCATGATATTCTGCCATATTGTTGGTTGTTGGTCTTAAACAAATGCCTCCTGAACTCACCACCTGGTCAAAATGGTAAATAACCCAAGCAGTTGAAGCAATGTTCCGGGTATATCGGCTAGCGCCATCCGCGAACCTGAAAAAGATAGGAAAGGAGGACGTCATCTGCGCATGAAAACACAGGCACAGTCATGAGTGGCAACGATAAAGACTCGAGCACACAAAAGAAATAGACACACCAAAACTAAATACAATAATGTACAAAGTACAAATGTTAGGTGATCTAGGCATAGTACTTCTTAAGGTAAAGCCCGTTTCGGGGCTCTCCCAGGGAGGTTCCTTCATGATCAACTAATTCATAGGCACCTTTATGTAGGACATGTTTTACGATGTAGCGACCGTGCCACATGGGTTCTAACTTTCCTGTCCCCAATTGATCGTGAGCTTGGTCATAAACAAGGACTAAGTCTCCTTCCGCGAAAGTCCGAGGGTGGACGGATTTGTCATATTGACTTTTAATTTGTTTTTGATGTCCCTCATTGGCGAGAGCAGCATCGCGGCATGTTTTGTCCAGTTTGGATAGATACAAAAATTGTTCTTCTTCAGCAGAAGTATGAGGTAGGAGTTCTACTTTTAGTTTGAGTGATGGAATCTCGCACTTGATTTGTAGGACAACTTCAATGCCATAGACCAACTGGAAATGAGTGAATCCAGTTGAAGTTTTCACAGAGGTGCGATAAACCCAGAGAGTGGAGAACAGTTGTATATGCCACGATGTTTTGTTTTCCCCTACCATGTGTTGGATCATGGTTTTTAGGACTTTGTTGATAGCCTCAACTTGTCCGTTTGCTTGAGGGTAGTAAGGGGATGAGTTTTCATGGCAAAAACCCTATTTGACATGTAACTCACTCATCATCTGGTTTTTGAAGTGTGCACCATGGTCAGTGAAAATGGCACGTGGTACACCAAAACGAGTTATGATGTGTTTGAAGAGCAATAGAGCTTTCATACGACCATCATTCAGGAAGGTAGGCATAGCCTCAACCCATTTGGTGAAGTAGTCTACGGAGACGATGATGTAACCGTGCCCCCCGGTTGAGGTAGGCTTACACTGCATGAAATCAATGCCCCATTTGGCAAAGGGGGCGATGGCAATAATAGGGTGCAGCGCCATAGGGTGGGTGCATGCCTTCTTGTTAACGATTTGGCAGGGTGGGCATTTATTGACAGCCTCGATACAATCTTTGAAAATCGAGGGCCAAAAGTAGTCGGCACGTAAGATTTTTTGGGCTGTGGCCATGCCGGAAAGGTGACCGCCACAGGCACCAAGGTGACAATCGTTCAAAATGTGTTCAGCCTCCTCATGAGCCAGACATCACCGAAGAATGGTGTCGATGCCACGGCGATACAAAGTGTCGCCGAGGATGATGTAACGGTGAGAGTGATGAGGAATACGTCGACGCTTTTCACAAGAGATGTTGGGCTGAAAACGTTGTGTTTGAAGGTAGAGGAGAATATCTCCATACCAAGGATCAGAGGTGCTGATGAGGAAGAGAGATTCATCAGGGAGAGAATCTCTAGGTTCGATGTTTTCATCGGCACGAGGGAGAGCACAGATAAGCTCGGCAAACACCAGGGATTTTTTGGCTTTAGCCTTTGTAAACTCAAGATCGAATTCTTGAAGAATAATGATCCATTTTGAATATTTTCCCCCAAGTACTTGACGTGTCAGGATGTGGTACATGGGGCTGGAGTCTACGATTACCGTGGTGGTGCGTAATAAGATGTAGTGATGAAACCTTTGGACATCGATGATGGCTGCCAGAGCCAATTTCTCAACATGCGAATATCTGAGTTCGGGACTAGATAAGCTCTTGCTCAGATAATAAATCACATGTTCTTCATCGTTGGATTCTTCTTGGACTAACACCATTGCGATGGTGGAAGTAGAAGCGGCCAAGTAAAGGATATAATCCTTTGTATATTCAGGGGGATGTAACAAAGGTGCATGGGTCAAAGTGTGCTTGAGAGCATCAAATAACCGTTGAGCTGCATCATCCCAGATGAAAGGGACGTTTTTTTATAGTAACCGCATAAATCCTTTAGTGATATCAGCATAATTGCAGATGAAACGACGAAGAAAGTTTTCTTTGCCTTGCAAACTTTAGAGTTGGGTTAAATTGGTGGGTGGAGGTAAGGCTAAGATGGCCTTGATCTTTAAGGGATCCACCCTGATCCCATCTTTGGAGATGATGAAACCGAGGAGTCGATCGGATTCGACAGCGAAAATGCATTTGTGTGGGTTCAGACGAATATGGTAGAACCTACATCGCAGAAAAATTGCACGTAAATGATCAATGTGATCGGATCGATTTAATGAATGTGTGGGTAAATCGTCGAGATACGGTTCTGCTATATGTTTGATGTCATGAAAAGAATACGACATGGCTCGCTGGAAAGTGGCTCCATCATTTTTACGGCCAAAAGGTAGCTTTCGGTAGGCGAAAGTTCCCTAAGGGCAGATGAAGGCTATCTTGTGTTGATCTGTAGGAAAGATTTCAATCTGGTTATATCCAGAAAAGCCATCCATGAAAGAAAAGATTACGCTCCCTGCGCAATTATCGATGATCTGATCGATGAAGGGCTTAGGGTAGTTGTCCTTAGGACAAGCTTTGTTGAGATCTCTATAGTCAACGCAAACACGGATGGTCCCTTGTTTCTCAGCAACCGGAACAAGGTTGGAGACCCATTCGGTTAAAAGGACGAGATAGATAAAGACAGATTTTAGAAGTTTTTTAACTTCTGCCTTTATAGCTGCGATTTTCTTGGGATGAACCGAGTGAAGATTTTTCCGAACCAGTTTTGCATCAGGGTAAGTTTTGATTTCGTGTACGACGATGGAAGGGTCGATCCCTGACATTTCCTCGTAACTCCATGTGAAGACATCACATAATTATTTGAATAAAGCGGTGTAAGAAGCCACTTCGTCGGGTGTGCAATTAGCACCAAGGTTGATGTTTTCCACGACACCTTCTTTGATTGAAATGTCAATCGTGACCGTAGTAGAGATTTTACCCATGTTCCCCTCAGAGAGAGCATCTTGTGTGAGGATAGGATATTGCGGAGCTTCGGTAACATCGGGGAGGAAGACAGATCGTATGTCTTGTATTTCTTCCAAAGGTGGAAGAAAAGAGGATCGATGGTGGTTGTCATCCCATGTTAGATCGTCAATGATAAGCATTTCCATGATAGATTCGTCCAAAGGAAAAATTTGGGAAATGTAATCAACGACGGATGATAGGGAATCTAACCACGAGGGCAGCGAATAAGTATTGGGTGGCAATGAATGTGAAGTGTTTGAAAAGGGAGAAGCAAATTGAATAGCTATGTATGCGGCCTTGGCTAGGCTCAGTGGCATTGTGTCCCCGAGCACATCGAATTCCAAAGGACTAGGCACAACCCAAGGCCCTGATGATTCCAAGGATTGATAAGGCATAGTCGAAATCATATTGACAGCGGAAATATGATGTGCGATAGGTGGAAGTGGTGTAGGGAAGGTACCCATGAGGCTAGAATCTTTCAATAAGCCAACACCAACGCTTTCATACGTAGCCGGGTGGTCTCCCAGAAAAGGAATGTTGTTGGTAGTAGGGATGCGAGCATCGGGTGTGCAAAAATCGAGTCGATCGATGGTAACAATTTTTCCTTGATGGGGGAATTGTACACATTGAAACACCGATGAGGCTACGACAGTGATCGTGTAGAACCAACTTCTTCCAAGTAGTAGGTTGTAATCGAGGGGGGCATCGACCACCTCGACGTCAATAGTAACAGTTTTGCCGCCCAATTGAACGGCTAAGGATTGTAATAATCCGTGAGGATGAAAACCTCGTCCATCAAAGGCACGTAACATGGTAGCGGATTTGTTAAGGGCAGATGATTTTAATCCTTTCCAACAAGTTAGAGACATGACACAGGTGGAGGCTCCCTCGTCCAGGATAGTTCGGTGGATTTGTTGATTGTGAACAATCACATCTATTTGGAAAGCTAGCTGGTGGGAGAGTCGTGGTTGATGATCATCCAGATTAAACGTGAGGTAGTTTGATGACTCAGGATCGAAAGCACCAATAGAAGCTAAGATCATTCTACGTTGATTGGTACAGTGTTGTAGAACTTCCAAGGCGGACATGGCACACGGGGCTTGGGACAAATCTTCTACGATATTGTAGTTTTGGGCAGCCCGTGAATTAGGATTGAATGTAGATTTCCAGATGTTGCTCTTAGGAGGGCGTAGGATAGAGTCAAAAGAGGGTTTTTTGACCTGAAGTGGCCCGGATGGAGGGCTAACATATGGAGGATTGACGGTGGGTGGTAACGTGTTTGTCGCAGAACCGTTAGCGATCTTCGTCTTATCAGGTTTAACTGGCATGTCATATGTCGCAGAGCGAGTTGTTAGATTAACTCCATTAAACATGTAAATGTGGGCACTTGTCGAGGACTTATCATGGGGTTGGTTGGAACTTCCCCCCGGCATGGGGGTTTGTGCAACCAAAGATTGTTGTTGCGGAAAAGGCTGCGTGAGCACAGCGAGTTGCGAATTTCCTTTAAAAAGTTTGGCCACTTCATCCTGGTGTGGGTAGTCTTGAGTGTAGTGATCGTCACCACAAATGAGACATGGGAATTTCGGTTTTCATTGTGGTTGTTTTCTGGCAGCAGGGGTTTGCGGTTGGGTCTTGGGTTGCTCATTGTTGTTGTTCGTCTTTGGTTTGTTTCTCTCTTTCTTCTTGCCCCCAAGTTGTTGTGAAGGGGTTGACTGGACCGCATTCACATCAGAGACCTGAGTTTGAGGTGGGGTAGAAGAGGGTGTAGTCGAACTAGGAGTGGTCGTGGAAGTGGGTCGCTGGATTGTTCCAGTAGACTGAGTAGTAGATTGATTTTTGATGGAGCCAATAACTCCATCCGCATGCGAAGCAGTCAATGGTTTGGATGGATCGTTATTGGCATGGGTAGCGTTCGGTATCAACTCATATAGAGTACCGGATTGTGAATAGACTAAGTCTAAGTACTGAGCTCGGGCGATGGCTTCTTCCTCGGTGACTACGCCACCCATGGAAACATCACGAGCGATCTGGGGTAATAGTGATTTCGTGAACCATTCTGCTAACAATTGGTCGGGAATGACCACTTTGATTAGCCTTCGTCGTCGTCTCCATTCATGGATATGATCAGAAATATGTATGGAAGTTGTCTGACAAAGAGAAGTTAATAGTTTAGTACCCATCTTGTATCAAATGGGTAGTTGGAAATGTGTGAGGAAGGACATGGAAAGGGAGTTGAAATCGTGAAAAGATGCGCGTGGTAATTCAATATACCATTTCGCTGCGGAACCCATAAGTGTTCGTTGGAAAAGACGCAAACGAATCGAATTGTCCATGAGGGAATTGGATGAAAACCACAAATGGAAGGTCATCACGTGGTTGTTTGGGTCCTCTCCGGGCTTTCCATCGAATTTTGGGATATCAGAAGGAAGTTTAGCTGGAATGGCTGTCCAAACCGGAGAATGATAAATGGGATCATCCATTAACCGAGACAAGTCTAGAAGGTCCAGGGTGTCTAGAAAAGGTAGTTGTCGGTTAACCTATGGGTAATGCTGGTGTGGCAGAGGGACACCAGTGGGGCCCAATACTGGGTTATGTGGATAATTATAACTCGTGGGCCCTCTCATGTGAGGTTGGTTTTGGCCAAGTTACATAGGATTTGAAATGTTTTGAGAAGTATTTGTGAGCAGAGGATAACTGGATGAGTTTTGTGGATTATAGGGTGGGTTTTGCATTTTTCCATAAGGGGGTTGTTGTGGAGTCTGAACATTTTGTCCCGTGGAGGCATGTGGGTTTCCTTGAAAAGAGATGCTAAACGGATTTGGTGTGGCGAACACATTTTGTCCTTGTGGTTGATGGTGTACTCCGGATTGAGGCTTCCCCCCGGCATGAGGGTTCCCCCCGAATGGAATTTGTCCTCCGGTGGGAGGATGCCCCCCAACATTAAGGTTCCCTCCGAATGGAATTTGTCCTCTGGAGGGAGGATGCCCCCCAGTTTGAGGTAGAGTTCCTGGGATCTGAGAGCCAGACGTAAATGACTGACCGGTGCCACTGATCGAGTTAGGACCACCAAGGCTAGTCCCTCCGGGTTGTTGGATAGGTATGGAACTTCCCGATATAATTTGGGTAGTGGTTTGGGCAGTGGTGGTAGCGGAAGCGTTCAATGCCCTGAATCGAAAAGGGAGTGTAGGTCTTGGTGTTACAGGTGTGCCAATCGGGGCTTGATTACCTACAGCGTTGCCGGCGGGGATGGTCGGAATGTGCGGGGCCATTGTTGAATGGGTCATCTGGAGGGGAATAGTGGACCTTGAGGCAACGGATGGTATGTTCGTACCAACGGTTGGTGTGGCCGTAAAAGTGGTAGTACCGGTGAAGTGATTTGGGGGTACAGTGTAGGAAAAAGGTGCATCGGCACCTTCCCCTATTCCATAAATATCTCACACCAAGCATGGTGGACTTCAAACAACGTTCGCAGTCCAAAAAGGGTCACTGGCTAAAGGGTTTTGAGAAGACCCGGCCGGAAAGTCAGAAGGATTGATGACAACGAATTCTCCAGTAGAATTCAGGCGGAGTATCTGTCGTTCATATCCCTCCAGAATGCGATAAGATTCCAGAGATTCTAAGACAATTTGAAAATTCTCCAAAGGAATCAGAACTTCTTCCTGGGAAGTTGTAGTATTATGAACCTCGCTCTGTTGAGGGGATTCTTTCGTAGAATGAGGGGGTAAAGGGGTGTTTCCTTCCATATTTTCTGGAGGAAGTCCCTGCAGCCTCCGCGAGCGGCATGGAGGGTCGATGTTGGTGGAAAAGAGTCGGTGAAATAAATCTATGGCTAACTAACGAAAAGAAACAGCATACGCTAAAAAAAAAAACTAAGAATCACAACCAAGCAAACAGGACCTTCTTTTGATGACCGTACTAGTTGGTGATGAAATCCAACGTCACGTGATCAAGTCCAGAAGGGGCAGGGATAGGGTGGAACAGTTACAATGGCGACCTGCTTAACAGACTTACGCCTTGGTGCAAGATTCCACACAGTAATTGTGGATTTACCCTCCAAAGAGCCCGAGTGAGTTTGACCAATGTCTTCTCCAGGTACAGTGAGACTTCCCGTCACCGTCACCTTGTGTAAGACCCTAAAGATTATGGCCACTAAGGTTACCAATTCGCAGTTAGCCACTGGGCGGGAACAGTCGACAGTCCGATCCGAACGTACGGGCAGGGTATTAAGCCCGAAATCAACTAAAAGGCTTCCATGTAGTAATTGTGGATTTACCTCAAAGTGATCCCCATAATACGATCTGACCACCACAATCAGTTAAACCACGGACGGTTAGTCCCCGTAGCTTACCCGAATGCGACCTCGTGCGTAACCCCTGTGTGAGAGGGGGATCCCAGGAAGACTTATACGATAACTGGATTTACTCTCCCTAACTCAGGATGCTACTGTTTGTTTTGGAAACTTTGGAAAGTTATGCTCACATCCCTAATCCAAAGTACTAAGCCTAGTCTACTGTTGGTGGAGGATCCTAGAAAAGAAAAAGTTCTAGATAACTTTTAATTAGCGTTGATTTTTATGGCTGTTCTTTTACGCAAAGGGGTGCATGGAAGTGAAACAAGTGGAATTATGAATCAGACCCAAAGAATGCATCAAATATGATAAGCAGTGATTTCCTTTCGATGAACATATATCTAAGGGAGAGAGAAAGTTCTTTCACTAATCAAGCACAAATAAGGAATGCCCTCAAATGATTCTTTTCTCAATCAAATCCTGATGTAATGCAAAAAATTTCAAATGCCTTCTAATATGCACAATCAATCATAAAGATGTTTTTATTGTTTGCATATGAATGATGATCAATTCAACACAATGCTTGACTTTCTAATTATCTTCTTGGTATGAATGAAAACCAAACTAGCACAAGCAAAAGTCACACAAACAATACACCCTTTCGTAGCAATCAAAACGAAAAAGAGAAAGAAAAGAAACAATCAAAGAAAAGAAAAACAAACTTCACACCCAAAAGAAGAAGTTGAAGAACAATGACCTTGACTGAAATCGAGATGAAGAGGCATGTAGGCCTTCAAAGACCTTCACTAGGTTTTTTACTCAGCTGATGAGGAGAGAAAAAACAATGTATGGGTTTCAAACTTCACTCAACAGGAAAAAATCAATGAAAATAGTGAAGAAGGATGGAAGATCCAATTAACAAGATGTTTATTCTTCAAAAATACAGATGTCAAGACTGAAAGGGAAGAAACATCGGCTCACTAGGTCACTCAGCAAAAGAGACACAAAGGCAAACCCTGAAAAAGGCAGTTCTAGAGGGTTTTTGGGCCAAAAAGAGTATGGTGATCTGTTGCCAAAGGAAAGGAGTGTTATAGCACTCTGTGCAAAGGTATGGGGAGCGCTGGCGCTCTGTTAACACTAGGACAGGGGCACCAAGGTCTAAAACTCCAAAAAATGTCAAAAAAATCCAAAAATTGAAATCCAAATTCGACAATTATGCTGAGTATGATGAGGTAAGGAGCCAATCAGATCATGAAACTAATCAAAAGAGGAGTGAACCAGGTCTGAAACAATCAAGGGATAGAACAAGGTCAATGAGGAGAAAAATCCAAACAAGAAGTTTCGATTTGAGGCTATCTCCCCAGCGGAGTTGCTAGTTTCTGTTGTAGGAAAATCTCCCTGCGGACAGGTAGATTGCCTCTAAGAGCTTGGCCCTAACTCTAGACAGAAAATGCTTAACATGGACACTGACTTCCTTTCAAATCTATTTAACCTAACACATGATAAGGAAGGATGACAAAAGTACCTTTTATCGACGTTTGTCCCTGCACGCTCCAAGTTGTGCTTCAATTATTTTGCTCCTCACTGAGTTCTGTGGACAAAACAAGATACAACCACTTCCTACTCTATTGATTTATCTTGAAAACAAATCTATCAATTAATGATAAGTTCATGTGACATTAGACACAAACTAGAAAGAAACAGGCCAAGCGTGTCATATTGATGAGAATAACGACAACAATACTTACAATCGTAGATGTGAATGTGACAGCTTCGTCAAGTCCTCTTCGTCTAACCCTTGCCTGAAAGATCCACAACTTGGATAATAGCAACTTCACCGATCACTCTCCTTTGGCTGACTGTGAGTTTTCTCCAAGATCATAAGTTTCATATCTTCAGTTCTTCCCCCCTTTTCCACCATCATAGAGCCTGTTTATATAGGTTAAGAGGAGCTTAACCTCTTGAGTTATCTTTAGAACAAGTTGGGAACCTTCTCCTTAGATCAGGGATCTCTTGATGAAACCAAGAATTCGAACACAACTACTTCCTAATCTCGAAAGATCCTCCCCTTATTCTCCTCAACAGGCCAACTACTGCCTCAGATTAGGCAGCGCTCCCTTAGAAGGGGCATCAGAGCGTTGTAGCGCTCCCTGGTAAGCCTTAGGGGAGTGCCAACGCTTTCAATATGAACAATGCTCCTTTAGAGGGGGCTGGGAAACGTTATAATGCTCCCTGAAGCCTTGTAGGGGAGCGCCAACGCTTCTAGGGATGAAATGGGGGAGTGCTCCTCCTCAAAACCTTTGTTTCAGGGTTCTCTTCAGGTGTCAAGAGTTATTTGTCTTCAGTAAACAAGTTCTCCTTCTTCAACTCAAGCATATGAGATGTTATAAGTGTCTCCATAGTGTGGTTTATCATGGCATTATGTATGAACATCATTTGCGACACTTGTAACTAACTTGCGACACTTGCGAAAGTTGTAAGGAAGATGCGACACTTACGACAATTGAGAGGAACATGCGACACTTATCCAGCTGAGTAATTTTGATGTGTAACACCTGTCAAAAAATTCACTCTTGAGTTTTAATAAGTAAACCCAAGTACGTCTGGAAAAGTCATCAATGAAAGTTAAGAAATACTTACACCCAAAAAAAGAACGAGAAGAAAGTGGACCACACAAATCACTGTGAACAAGATGGAAAGGACCCGAGGCATGCCAAAAGGCACGTTTGTCAAAACTGTCCCGATGATGTTTGCTGAGAACACAACCGAAACAAACACCATCTTTGCATGAAACAAGAGGAAGACCAGTCACCATCTGGTGATTACATAGTTGCTACAATGAGCGATAGTTTAGATGACCAAACTGCTCATGCCAAATTTTGCTCAAGTCATCGCTATGAGCAACAAAAAATGATGAAAAAGATGATGACCCAAAGTTGTCAAACTTTTACAACCTGGTAATATCATCAACAATTTTAGTTGCAAGAACATTCTTAGGATCTTTTAGATCTTTGATTACAACTTGGTGAAGTGAAAACTCAACAGTTTTACCTTCACCTGAATGAGTGATTTGATATACTGATAGAAGGTTACAAGAAAGATTTGGAACACATTATACATCATTGAAATGACCAATTTCTACCTGAATTGTTCAAGATCCTACAACACTAAGAGATCTATCATCACCAACAAATATTTCCTTGGTGTTACATTCATTTAGAGCAGAAAATATGGCTTTATCCTTAGCCATATGATAAGATGCTCCCGAATCAATAAGCCACTCATAAGAAGAAGAAGTAGTAGTAGAAGGTGTATTGAAGGAAAAACTAGAAGCAGAAAGTGCATGTCCATGAGAAGAAGAAGAAGAAGAAGAATCAATATTGATGTTGTGCTTCTTCATCGTTGCTTCTAAGGATGCCATCTTCTTAAAACATTTGGACTCATCATGACCATCTTTATTACAAAAGATGCAATGTCTGTTAGTATTCTTACTTTTATATTTTGCTCCTTTGTCACCATTAGGAGCTGAAGTTGTCTGAGCGGGTTTGTGACCCTTAGGTTGTTTTTTGTTGTAGCGAGGATGTTGCTTCTTGGGATACTTGGGTTTATCTTTCTACTGGGCAACTAAGGCTTTGTTTGAGGTACCTGCAGTGTTGATCACTCCAAGTTGTACAAGCTTATCTTCCTCTCTAATCAAAGAAGCACAAAAGGACTCAATAGTGGGTTTTACATAAGATTTTCCTAGAGCCTCTTTCATGGCATAGAAGGTATATACAAATACAAAATATGCACTACCTAGCTTAGAAAGAATAAGATATATGCAACGTTGTTCCTCCATTACTATCTTACATTCTTCACATAAAATTCCGAGTGTTTTAAACTTAGAGAGATAGTCTCCAAGGCAAGAAAAATCACTTGGACTCAAGGTCTGTATTTGATTTTCTAACTGTTGTGCTCGAATAATATTGAGTTTACCAAACATAGATTCAATCGTGTTCCAAGCTTCTTCGGGGTCATCAATTCCTTGAAGGTGGTACCTTAAATCAGGAGAGATGGACATTCCGATTAGTTTGTGTTCTTTGTCATTCCTATTATCCCATTTGGATTTCTTATCATCACCAGTGGGGGTTGTTTCCTTTCCCAAGGTAATCCGGTACATGCCTTTACTTCTTAATAAATCTTCCATATGGGATCTCCATTGGAAGTAGTTGTCGTTGGTAAGCATGACATTACTTGTAGAAGCCATATTAAATATGCAGATAATGCAGATTTAAAAACTAAAACTAATGATCTGGATGAAAAGATCTCGAAAATTTATGCAGTTTTAAAAAAACGGCACTGAAAACGGACTTCCGATGTGAGAGTTATGTAGTTTTTAAAAAAAAAGGCATAAACGGTAACCAAATAACCACGTGATAGTGTAAGCTACTTTATGAAGTGACCCACTTTTATAAAAACAAGTGGGGATCACTTTTACAATGAAGTTATCTTTATAACAGAAAAGTTGCATGCAAAATAAATAACTATAAAATAAAATATAAAGCTACTTATAGTGATTCACTTTTATACTTGAAGTGAAATGCACTTTACAATTTTTAGCATGAACTTTTTCAAAAAAAGTAACAAAAGAGAGACTTGACTTAATAAGGAAAGTTTTAATCAAATGGTCTAGAAAAACATATTGTAATGTTCAGAAGGAGGATTGGGGGTGTTGTTGTTGTTGTTGTGGAAGACGACCTTGGAGAGCATCCTCCAAGAAAACTCTTTTCACACAAGAAAACAAAATTTCTTCTCGGTGACAACAAGGGTTAGATCTCGGTTAGCTTACACGGAAGATGCACCTTTTCCTATCTATTTATGATTTTCTTAGATCGTACAAGGCGTGGGGAAAAGAGAATATGTAGATCTAAAAGAGTAGCAACGCAAAAATAAAAAAATACAAACCGAAATAAAATTAAAAAAAAACTTTGCAAAAAATAAAAAAATGCGTATTCAGACTTTATACCTCCGGATCTGACTGTAATGGTCGTATATTGGGAAAATGGAAACCTTTTCGAGTGAAAAAAAAGTGCTCTTTAATGAAACGAGTGCTCCGGACGCAATGGAAAATTCCTCTCAACCCAGAAATGTATGAAAAATCTATAAAATGGAGGTGAGAAAACTCGGCTTCACGATCTCGATCTACAACAAAAGCGGGTCTTCAAACAGGCTCTGATACCATGTTCGACAACACAGGTATTCCAACAGAGGATGAACACCTTCATTATCTACTCACATAACTAGATCAAATATCAACACATCGATGTTTTCACATGATAAAACCCCTATGGGGAAACATCCACAGCCCCAGCCAACGCGACCACTTGGAACAATTTATTAATGCAAAGAAAAAGATTACATAGAGATTTTACAAGAGATTTTCTCACAATCGATCATTGGCAAATGACCCTCAATTCTCTTTAAATAGAGAGCATGGTCCAATTGGGTGTTAAGCCACAGATCAATGGTCGTTAAGATCGAGGAGAGTATGAATCGTCTAATCACTCTATGTCGGGAACATAGAGTGACCGTCAGATTTCCTAACTACAAATGCACACTAATGCATACTAAAGGAACACACTAAGAAACACACTTTTACCTAACAACATATTAGACCAAGTAGATCTTAACTAACTCCTAAGTGTATAAATATCCTAACAATAAGAACTAATGGGCTCCATGTTTTCTTCATGGTTTCTTGGTTTGGAATTTCCTCCTATCTAGTTCATCCAACATTTGAGTCGTGATTAAAAAAAACCGTTTTCTTGGTTTGGAATGTCCTACTATCTAGTTCATCCAACCATTGAGTCGAGATTAACAAAACCTATTTACAACATGTGAAAGTATGGTTTGATGGTTGTAAAGTATTTTTCTCTATATTCTTATCGAGGTGAGTGAATATTACCCTGGATTTGGCTCTTTTCCCCTAATCATTGTCTCCTCTCTACCAAGCACTACTTCGAGTGCACAACTCCTTTCAAGCACCCACAACCTAGGATGTTGAACATTGACGATGAAGTTAGATTTGAATTTATCAAAAGTGGTCTTAGGCAATATACCAAATAATTTCTTCAAGAACCCTTACCCCAAAAGCTTCCTCGATGCATTACATAGGATGAAACATATTCCATTAAGGTATCCTCTAATTACCTTC
>WSFP011430458.1:0-21710 GCA_009831015.1 Picea engelmannii | reverse complement strand
TATATATATATATATATATATATATATATATATATATATATATATCCAACATGCACTATTTTGTCCTTTTGAACAAGCTAATTTATGAAAAGAAACCATTAAATAGAAAAAAATATAATACAATGGATTCTTTGTATTCATCACTACAATATTTATAAGTAATAAGCTTTTTACATGAATAAAAATCTACGGATTATTCTATGTATTCTTTTTTTTTAAAGTGTAATTTTACTTTTTCTAAAGTATTTATTTATGTAAATTGTATAAAAAGGACACAATATTCTATTAGATATAAATAAATACTGCAAATTTCATAAACATTTTCTATTACAACAAACACTATATATTATGCAATTATTTTCTATTGTAATATTGATAAATTATTAACGAAACAGAAATAAATTAATTAAAGAAAATATCTGAGTCTATTTTAATAACTGAAACCAAATTGAGTAGAGAACTAGTTTCTCTCAACCATAGACACAAACAACCAATGTTATTTGTTCTTGTCACCCCCGAGCTTAAATCATTATTCCATAGTGTTATCACTCCAGAAAACTCTTCTAGGTTATATCTCAAAGATGCATGGTAACTTAACTATTCTTGCAATGGTTCACTCAATGATGGGTAATGTTGGATCAATATGAATATCTAACTTACTGGATTGTATATTCAAGACTGTCTAAGCATATTCAAATAGTGCAAGGCTTTCAAGAAATATTATCAAATAGGTAGTGTATCAAATGGACAAGAAACTAATCACCTCAACCAGAACATAAACATATAAAACAATACATATGTTGGGTCAAGAAACTAGTAATATTACTTATGATCTTTGAGATGACAGTCACCAATAGATTATATAAACATAGATAAAGAACAGAATTCAACTCATAAAAATAAAACATAAATAAAAGAAAAGATCTGACAATAACAATGAAAGAAGCATGCAGGCATAATATAGTATAGAAAGAATCTTAATCACAATAGCAACATAGTTTAGAACTCAAAATCGAACCCCCAAGCACTCTTGCCTCTGTGAGCTTAAATAAGCTTTACATGATAATTATCAGATCCCGAAAAAAAGAAGCTCGAATACCTACAAGATCTCTAAATTAAAACAAATAACATGACTCGGGACTTAGATGACTTAGATCCTATTTTCATGAAATTTTACTCTATCAAACTTGTGGTCTTCGACATCTTCATAGACTTTGCTGGGTGATGACAAGGCTTCTTCCAGAACTCTCACTGACATCTGGGCTTTGAATCATGTATCCTTCAACCGAAAAGGAGTCCTCCTTTGAACTCTCCTCCAATCTGAAAAAGACAGTCCTCTTCTGTATATTTGAGTTTAGATGCACCAGGGAGTCTTCACTGGAGATCTGGCAGTGACTGGCTATGATCTGGGGGGATATACTTTATTTCTGTACATCTCTGCACTTTTGGCAGCTAACACATCCTGAACAGAGCAATCTTTGTTGCCGAAAATCTGGGGATTCGACAGCTAAATCATCTATTCAAACTCTCGAAACTGGATAATCTTCGACTACCATTTATTTTTGACTGCCAGCTGATACATGTTGTCTTCATGCCTGGATATGTTGATTTAGATACCCAAGATATGCTGCCTGGAATTACTGATTAAATCCCTGAGATTTTGGATTTTAGAATTGACGTGCCACCACTGAATTTGCACTGATCTTCAAATCTGGAACAGAAGTCTTCGAATCTGGTTTTATCCTGGAAATTTGGGATGTGATTGGAAAATAGATTTATGCAAGAGGATACTCTGCCACCTGTGTTTGTTCAATAAATATCTTACCACATAATATATGGATCTCAATGATTTACTGGTGATCCAACTGGCTGTCGAAGAACTTCCCCTGAAGAGAAGATATAATTTCTTCTACAGCCTTCTCGCTGTCACAAGTGATTAAAAAAATAAAATAAAAATAAAATCTCTAAAATGACCATTGCCTCAACGCTGTATAATCTGTTGTTGTCTTGATCATCACCCAAAATAAAAAAAACTGTGCATATGGATTGAATTAGAAGAGTTTGCAGATTTTAGATCTCAGCTCAGACAAGAAGAGATCTAGACTACCATTTTCCATGACATTTGCTGTCAATTCTCATAATTCATGTTCAATTTCTGGCTTGGGAAACCAGTAAAGCCAAAAAAAACTTAAACACTACTGTATCAAGCATTGTCCCAAGTGTTTGAACTATGTTTGAAGACATCAGATTAGAAACATTCTCTTCTAGATTCTTTTTTTGGCATCTTATCTGCCAATATTCGCAATATCAAACTTCTCAGGAAATAGTTGATCCTCTTCTTGTAGCCTCCCATGAGTGAATTGTTTTCCCATTTGAACAGGATCCTCTGCAGCTGATTGTAGCAAAGTTTGAGCGTTTGATTTTTGGTGTAAAATTCAACATCATGAAGACCAGAGGAAATTATTCGATTAACACCATTGTTCCTTCCATCGTCGATGCCCACAACCCGCTTAACATCTATATGCATGCTTCTTTGCTAGAATCGATCACTTCTATTGGCAATTTGCGGCTCGATGATATATGACTTAACCTTCTCTGTCAGGCATTTGGCGTTTAATAGTGTTGTTGATGCCTGAGATCTCAACCGGCTTGAACACTGTAAGTTCTTCAACATTTCTATGTCGACTGGCATCTCATTCTGTTCCAAATGGCATTTGATGAATGCATTCTCCTTATGACATGCGCGCAATGGAGGTCTTTGCTTTGTATGACATATGTGCATTCCCTGATTGCTTGGAGGTCTTGTAAGCACATAAACACCGGCAGCCAATAGATACAGAGGGCCCAAGTCACCAGCACTTGTAAGTTTTCAGGGTACTCTCCTTTGGCAGTCTTGAGCAACTTCTTCTTCCTCCCAAACAATGCACTTCTTCTTCCTCCCAAACAGACGAAGTGTACTCCCAAGGAAGCTTGACCTGATTGCAATATTCCTTAACCACTTTCTTGGGGTCATTCCTTCGAAATAGTTCCTCTCTGAAGTGGTATGATATTAACATATCCACTTCATCTTGAGCCTGCTTGGTGGTTGTGAATGAGCACGAACCGATCCATAATTGAAGCAGAGGCCAGATAACCTTCTTGTCCCTATAGAGATTTTCTTTGACTCCATAGGTCATTGTTTGATAGGCAACATCTTGAAGCACTAATTTGTCCAGAACAAATCTTGGAAGTAGATGGGGAGCCTTGGTGGCCCCGTATATCCTGATGTAAGTCCCATGTTCCATTAGGTACCAGTACCCAATATTTTCGATTATTGCTAGTGCTTTATCCATCATGCATGGGGAAGGTGCGCAAAAATGAATTCATACAAAGGTGCGAAGAAGTGATCACATATATTATGGTATTTTTTCCTATACTTGTGCTCCCAGAGAACCTTGCAGTAAATGTGTATGGATGGGTCTGTCACTTGCCATGTCCAACACATATTATGATATTGATGTGACATGCACATAATATCTAATAGATATGATGACATGCGAAAAACTGGAAATTTCCTAAGTTCAGTTTCCTTAACACTTGTGATAGATTTTGTCGAACTCGCTAATATGATCTCATCCTAGTTGAATGTTGACCCTTCATCTACGTAGTAGTGGATCAATGTTGACATAGTAAAAGTAGAGGTGTCTCGCTCCTCGTACAGTTTTCACATCATTTCCACCATATATTTGTAGGGAATTCTTAGTGCAGTGGTTGGATATTTTCTAGAAGGCTTGTGCTTGAAATATTTGTCTGGATTCTACCAAATCTTGAACATGTATTTTTATTTGTGCTTGAACCCGATGAGTGTTTCCTCATCCAACTTCTGGGTTCCCCTTTTTAAATGTTGTCAGTTTTCTAGATTAGCTAGCTGCAACAAAGCTATGGTTTCTCTTATGGAATTGAGTATATATCTATTTTCCAATTCCACATGCTTGAGAATCCATGAAATTGCATCTACACAAGGGAGCACTGCAGCACGAGCTCCCACCCTGTGTATCCATGATCTCTGAATATTCTTGAAAAATTGGAGTTTGTCTTGGTCGATAGGTTCCATAGGAAACGTTTGTCTTTTCAACATCTAGAAGACTTCAACCCATTTGAGTGAGTCTCCTCCTTTCTCTAGGATTCCCATTGTGTCATCATAGACTTCTTCTGGGGAGTCGAGCTCTTCCTCCTATCTGCTTCCACTTTCAGAAGCCTTCGTGGCAGGTTCCTTGCTTGTGGTCTTCTTTTGTGGTGACATTTCTGAATTTGAAACACATATTCATAATTAGCACAAAGAACTAGGTGAGAAAATAAACATGAAAACATTAGTCCTTGTAAGCGTGTAATAAATAAGCATTTGAGCAGTGAAAGAATATTGAAAACAAATACGCCTATGTAAACTTATGTGTCAGGTCTCTAAAGAATCACTTGTGTCAATGTTGGGAGGGATATCGTCATATGAGGATGATAAGATAATTGGATACATGATGAGGGCTTAAGGAAGTTGGGTTAAGCATTGGTGATCAATTAGGTGAACTGGTGTCAAAATATGTCAGGTGCCCTTGGGGTACACTGGAGAGGTTGATGGTAACTCCACCATTTTAGATTGGATAGGTTATTACAAAGGTCTTCGGTGAGTGAAAATTCATGTTGGAAAATTTAATGGGAACTTCTCCAGTCTGTAATGGATCACTTTGTAGTAACTGCTCTGGTATGTATTGGAACAATTTGTATGAAATCTACCGGTAAAGGGAGATTGTATTGGCATAAATTGTTTCAACTGTACTGAAATGAAAGGTTATAATTGGAGAATAATGTGGGACAATTGTCGGTATGGTAGGGACATTTTGCGGGAATTTCTTCGGTTCAAATCAGAGGGAGAGTTACCAAATTCTTAGGTAGTGTATAGGAGTTGTTAATAAAATCTCCTCCGGTATACTGGAGCATTTCGTGTAAAGTTCACCGGTGGTACCAAAGAAGTTCGTGGAAAGTTCGTTGGTGGAACCGAAGAAGTTCTGATCAAAGTCTATGGTTACATCAACGGAGCTTATGGAAAGGTCATCAAACACATTGACGAAGTTCATGTTAATTCCTCAGGTGCAATACAAGAGGTGGTCATATTAACTTCACTGATAAGAATATGCACCAAATTTTGACTAAGTCTTGAATTCATTTTCGATCGAGTAAAGGGATTAGGGATTGATTGTTGTGGACATGGGAAACTAGTGATAAAGTTTCTAAAAGTTGTTGGCATATTTATTATGGACAGAAGGAAGAGTATTTGTTTGTCATTGATGGCAAGCTCGGCCTGACGATGACGAACAAGAGAAAGTGGCAAGACCAGTAGCACAATGATGATGGCATGGAAAGATCAGAAGCATAAGTTCAGGAGGAGGAGAAACAGTGATCGTTGGATCACCCATCCTGGATTCTTGATGGTTGTCAGATCTGAATTAAGACAGGAGGAGCACGCAGAAGAGGAGAACACATCTCGGGCGTTAGATCTGAACGCGAAGACCGACCATTGTCGGATCCAGAAGACAGATCATGATCTTTAAGTACAATATGAAGCGGGATTACAAAGTCTCGAAAGTAGGACGACCGTTGATCCAAGAAGGACATGTGGCGAAAGATCAGGGCACGACAAAAACTCTGTTTTGGAGTTTCGTAGATCAGGAAATCCAAAAGGAGGAGGTGCTCTAACTCCTCAAACTTGCGATATGCGAAATCGCGATAAACATTCCTGACCGTTGGATGTAGACTACACGTGGCGAGAGGTCAGATTTTCGTTGACTGGAAAGTCAAAGGAAGGAGGAGCTCTATCCTTTGAAATCATGAAATGTGAAACCGCAGTTCAATCTGAGTCGTTGATCAAGGGAGAGCGTGGACCATTGATTTGGCTCCATTTTGGAGTTTCGGATACTAGGAGTTGGAGGAGTCAAGGAAGCAACTAATGACAGAAACTCTGATATGTGAAATCACGAAACACTCTCGTGCTTGGCCCCTGGTCATAACTTATGGTCACATCGATTAAGGCTTAAGGGAAGAAGCTAATTGCTAAACTCCATTTCAGGGATCGCAACTTGGAGTGTCAAGACCCTTCATCAAAGGAATGCCGAAATGCGAAATTGCGAAACGCCTTTTAGCGTAGGTTGTGGTCACCGCTGGTGGTCATGAGAGGGGAAAGAGCTAGCACAACTAGGCTCCATTTCGGGTACCGGGAGTCAAGGAGTCAAGGAGACTCACGGTAGAATCCCTGAATCGCGAATCACGAAAGCTCTTTATGAATAAGCGCTTGGTCATCACTGTGGGCACGTGAAGGAAGGATCTTGCAAGTTGCAAGGCTCCATTTTGTGATCGAGAGTTGGAAGAGTCAATGTGACTCGCAACAAAATTCGCGAAACGCGAAACTGAAGTGCCTCTTGATTATGCTCGTGGTCACAACCAATGGGCATATGAGATAAATGAAAGATCCTGCGGATTTAATCCAATGGTGTTGGTTAATTGGAATTGGATCGAAGGGATACTGTCTCAACTCACAGTTAATTATTCAGTTAGCATAATTGAATCATAGTTCTTGGACGTTTGGTGATTCAGTTGCTGAGGCGTTTTTCTTGGATATTCGAGGTGTAACTAATTTTGGAGGAGAGCATAAGAGTGACATGCAACGACTGTGTAAGAATGGTTGTTCTGACTGAAAAATGAGTTGAAATGTAGAAAGGTAAAATTACAGTATGCGCAGTGTGGAGAAAACTCAGAGATGAGGAACAGAAGTTGAACAGAACAGAAAAGGTGAAGAGAGCAGAATGTGCACATATCAAAAAGCATGAGAAGGATAGAGAAAGAACAAATAGAAAGAGACAGTAAGTCAAACCAAGTATGAACAGAGCAGAAGAATAGTGTAACAAAGAAGAATTGCAGAACAATGAAGAAGTGGTAAGAATTGATATATCTGTATTGTTGGTTATTCAGTCATATATATAAAATTAGGGAGGTAGGGTGGTGCTAGGGAGGATTGTGGTCCTCTGATATTCAAGTTGGTGCTTGAATATTGGAAGTTGTATCTTCCATCTAGTTGTGGCTAGAAAAACAGGGTGGCAGAGTGGTGCTCGGGAAAACATAGAGTTTTCTGTATGCAAGTTGGTGCTTGTATAAGTGGAAGTAGGTGATTCCATCCAGTCGGTGCAAGAACACTCAGGGAGTTGTTGCTTCCTTCTAGTGTGTGCTAGAGAAAACAAAGAGTCGGTGCTCTCAACAATTTGGAGCTTGTAAAACAGAGGTAGTAGCTTCACATTGAGTTGGTGCTCAAAGATAGATGATGTACAGAACTTAAAAGACTGCCTATCATTCGAAGAAGAAGAGGTTTTCTCCCTTTATGGGTTTCCTCATGAAAATATGTCTCTGTGTATATCTTATGTGTGACTGATGTTCATTATTTATGTTTTTCATATCTTGTATAATATCGATGGTCACTTGAAAGAGATTAAAAAAATTGTTGAATAGTCATAAATTGTTTAAGCACAGTAACAATTGATTCACCCCCCCTCTCAGTTGTCTTAGTAATTTCAACAATTGGTATCGGAGCGGGTTAATTTTATTTAAAGGTAGATTTGTAAGCTTAAACATGACAATTCATGAAGGGACTTCAGCTAGTAAGCCTCCTCTATTTGATGGAACAAATTTTGCCTTCTGGAAGGTTAGAACGAGAACATACCTAATGGCTTTAGGTGTTGATGTTTGGGATGTAGTAGAGATCAGATACATAAAGCCTGTTGTGCTAGCTTCCAAGGATGATAAGTTAGAATTTATCTTTAATGCTAAGGGAATGAATTCTATCTTGAATGGACTTGTAGAAGCTGAGTTTGTAAAGGTGATGCATCTTCAAACTACCAAAGAAATGTGGGATAAACTTATTAACAGTTATGAAGGAAATGAGAAAGTAAAAGATGCCAAAATTCAAACATATAGATTGAAGTTTTAACAACTAAATATGAATGAAGACAAAGCAGTCAACAAGTATTTTTTAAGAGTTGAAGAGCTTGTGAATGCCATGAAGGGTCTTGGTGAGAAAATTGAAGAATCATTTTTAGTTCAGAAGATTTTAAGATCTTTGCTTGATAAATTTAATCCAAAAGTCTCTGCAATAGAAGAACTAAATGATCTTAAAACTCTGACCATTGATCAACTCCTAGGAACTCTAACTGCATATGAAATGAGAATTAGCAGAGATAAATCCATTACTAGAGAAACATCTTTTAAAGCAGACAAGAATATTGATTTAGAATTAGATGATATTGAGGCAAAATTTGTGAGAAGGTTAAAGAAAGGATCAGGAAAATATCAAGGCAATCTCCCTTTCAAATGTTTTAACTGTGGTAAGATAAGTCATTTTGCATCTAAGTGTCCTCACCAGAAAAAGGATCAGAACTTTGATGATGAAAAGAAATACAAATTTAAGAAATATAGTAAAAAGAAAAGTTTTTTTGCAAACAATGACAACTCCTTAGAAGACATAGATAGTGATTCATTCCGTGAAGACAAAGTGAATGATTTTATGCTTATGGATATGGGAGATCTTGGTGATGAACATTTAGGAGGTGAAATGGATGACGAAGAAGTTGTGGTGGATATGGAAGGTGAATTAATCAGTTCTTTGGAAGAAATTAACAGACTCAGATGTAAGAAGAGAAAACAAAAACGGTTGTTGATGCAGTTTAAAATGAATGATAAAAAACCTGATGAAGACTTTGCTCTACTAAAAGTGGAGTTAGAAGAGGCAAAGAAAATATAAGACATTTTGAAACAACAATTATTAGAGAAGAAAGCAAGGTGTGAAGCCTTAGAAGAAGAGTTAGTAAAAACCAGAAAAGAAATGGAGAAGTTTAAGGCATTGTATCACCAAAATCCATCAAGTATTAAAGCCTCAGAAGAATTAACTTCCATTCTAAATCAACAAAGAAATCCAAAGTTGAAAGTTGTCTTGGGCTATGAAGAAGGATCAAGTAGTGATCATCCAAGTAATATAGAACCCATCAAGTTTGTCAAATCTACAATCATTGACAACAACCACTCGGCAGAAACAAAGAAAGAAAATCAGCCACCAAGAATGAATGAAAGAAAAAGTACAAGAACCGAATCTGTAGATCAGAGAAACTATCAGCATGAAAGAAATCGACCCACTCAAAGAAGAAAGTCTTTTACCAGGTACAAAGGATTTTTCTATGGATATTTTTTTTTCTGTTCTAACTTTGGTCACAAAGATATAAATTGTTCTTTAAGATTTAGATATGAACAATCAAGTTTCTCAAAGAATAATTATCTGCCACCACAAAGATTGAGACAACCAAGCAACAAACAATCACAGATTATAAGTCATGTGATGACTGGGAGAAGGACACAGGTGAAACATAACAACAATTATGATTATAACAATCATTATGATATGTTATTCAGTGAACCAGAATGTTACAACTGCCATAATTATGGACATAAAGCTATAGATTGTCGCTTAAGGAACTATAAGTCAGATCTGAATCCTGTTGTTGAAAATTTCAAGGTTTGGAAGAAGAAAGAAGATGACAAGTATGAACTAGTGTTATCAACCCAAAGACAAAAGAATTCCTGGTATATTGACAGTGAATGTTCCAAACATATGATTGGAGACAAAAGTAAGTTTCTAACTTTAAGTGAAAACAAATAAGGAAATGTAACTTTTGGAAATGATGCACCAGGAAAAATAAAAGGTAAAGGAATGGTAAGTCTGAGTAATGGAAAAGGAAAAGCTCAAGATGCGTTATTTGTAGATGGTCTGAAACATAACCTGCTTAGTGTCAGTCAAGTCTGTGACTGAGGATGTGAAGTGGTTTTTACTTCTAAAGATTGTAAAATAATGTCTGTGAATTCAGGACAGTTGGTTGCAAAAGGGATAAGAACAGAAAACAATGTCTATGTGTTAAAAGAAGAAAAAGAAGAATGTCACTTAAGTAAGTATGATGAAAGTTGGATATGGCATAGGGGACTTGGAGATCTAAATTTTGATCATATAATCAAACTTAGAAACAATGGGGCAGTAAAGGATCTTCCAAAGATATCAAAGCCATATGTTTTTGTTTGTAAACCGTGCCAGATAGGAAATCTTACTTGGACACAATTCAAATCTAAAAACTTTCCTTCAACAGAAAAACCTCTCCAGTTAGTACATATGGATTTATGCGGACCATCAAGGAAAGAAGGTACAGGAAAAGAAAACTATTTTATGTTGATTATTGATGATTATTCTAGACTAACTTGGGTTGCCTTTTTGAAGGAAAAATCTGAAGCATTTGAAAAATTCAAAGTGTTTAAAGCTCTAACTGAGAATCAAACAGGAAAAAGGTTGAAAGAAGTAAGGTCTGATAGAGGAGGAGAGTTTAGCTCATGGAACTTCAAAGATTTTTGTGATAAACATGGGATCAAAAGAGAGTACACAATCCCAGGGACTCCACAACAAAATGGAGTTGTTGAGAGGAAAAATAGATCGGTACAACAAATGGCAAGATCAATGATGAATGAAAGGAATATACCTCAGACATATTGGGTGGAAGCAATCCATACATCTGTTCACATTCTTAACAAATCTCATCTCAGGCCACATAGTGACAAGACTCCTTTTGAACTATGGTTTGGAAGACCTGCTTCAATCAAGCGTTTTAAAGTCTTTGGGAGTAAATGTTATATCAAGAATAATGATGAAAATATTGGCAAATATGATGACAGGGCTGATGAAGGTATATTCTTAGGTTATGCTACAAATAGTAAAGTATACAGATGCTATAATAAGAGGTTGCATAAATTGGTTGATTGTATCGACATAAAGGTTGATGAAGAAGTCCTAGTCAGAAATGTAAGCAGTGTTGAACCAAGCACAAAAGATATAGTTGAAGATGAAGATGAACAGGTCCAAGGATCAGAAAGGGAAGAATCTGAATCAGATGAAGATACAAATACTCAAACTGACACAAATCAGTAGAAAGAAACAAAACCACCTCTCATAATTGTTAGAAAGAATCATCCTGAAATTCAGATAATTGGAGATATAAATAAAGGAGTTCAAACAAGAAGGAAATTGATTAAAGACTCAGAACAATCTCATGTTGCCTTTTTATCTATGATTGAACCTAATTTTTTTTATGAAGCCAACCAACATGATGATTGGATTAGAGCTCTGAATGAAGAGCTTGATCAGATTGAGAAGAACAATACTTGGGAGCTTGTTCCTAGACCTGAAGATAAGAATGTAATAGGCTCCAAATGGGTGTTCAAGAATAAAATGAATGAAAAAGGACAAGTTGTTAGAAATAAAGCTAGATTGGTCTGTAAAGGGTATGTACAAGTTGAAGGTCAGGATTTTGATGAAACTTTTGCGCCAATGGCAAGATTGGAAGCCATCAAAATGTTTCTTGCATATTCATGTCATAAGAACTTTAAAGTGTATCAGATGGATGTTAAGTCAACATTTCTTAATGGAGATCTAGAGGAAGAAGTATATATGGAGCAACCTGAAGGATTCTCATTGAAAAATAATTCTGATTATGTTTGCAAGCTGAAGAAGGCATTATATGGACTGAAACAAGCACCATGAGCTTGGTATTATAAACTGGATAAATTTTTACAAGACAAAGGGTTCAAGAAAGGTATTGTTGACAACAATCTCTACATTAAGTCTGAAGGTGATAATTTACTAGTTGTTTTGGTTTATGTAGATGATGTTATTTTTGGTTGTACTAATGAATCCTCTATCCATTGGTTTGCTAACTCTATGCAAACAGAGTTTGAGATGTCCATGATAGGAGAACTGTCATAATTTCTTGGTTTACAAGTAAATCAAAGTTCTGCAGGAATATTTATCTCACAAGAAAAATATTTGAAAGAGATGTTGAAGAAATTTCAGATGGAAGATTATTTTCTTGTTAGTACATCTATGGTGGTTGGTTGCAAGCTCAGTAAAGATGATTTTTCACCTGATGTTGATCAAAGGACATATCGCTCAATGATAGGTAGTCTTTTGTACATCACAACATCTCGTCCTAATATAATGCAAGCTGTTGGAATGGTAGGTCGTTATCAGGTTGCTCCTAAACAAAGTCATTTGGTAGCTGTAACAAGGATATTAAAATACTTTAAGGGAACAATGACTAATGGTCTGTGGTATCCCAGAAATCAGAATTTTCAGTTAACTTCTTATTTAGATGCAGATTGGGAAAATTGTGTGGATGAGAGAAAGAGCACCAATGGAGGTGCATTTTTCCTGGGTGACTCATTGGTAGCATGGATTAGTAAGAAGCATGGATCTATTTCCTTATCAACTACATAGGCATAGTACATTACTGTTGCCACTTGCTGCACTCAGATTTTATGGATGATCCAAATTCTTGCAGATTTGAAAGTAAATTATACTGATCCGATCACAATTCACTGTGATAACACCAGTGCCATTAGTGTCTCCAAGAATCCTGTTCTTCATTCCAAGACTAAGCATATCCCAATAAAATACCATTTTCTCAAAGAAAAAGTTACAAACAAAGTTGTTCAGCTGAATTATATTCCTTCCACATAACAGATAGTTGATATCTTTACTAAACCGTTAGCAACGACCCCTTTTGGATATCTTCGTCAGAAGTTGGGGGTTATAACTTCTTTCATCTAATCTATTCACCTGGTTAGGGGGAATACTTATTGAATATATGTTGTATTTCTAAGTTGTTCATAGTTGACAGGGGGAGTATTTATTGCAATAGCTCGAGGGGAGCATGTTTCTTCTTTGACATTGATGTCAAAGGGGGAGAAAGTGTGGTAATGGTAAGGATGCTACGGAGGTATGGTTGGATGTCCAGAAGAGTAGTGTTCAGGTTCTTCAAGGTTTCCATCACTGCCAAAGGGGGAGATTGTTGGCATATTTATTACGAACAAAAGGCAGAGTATTTGTTTGTCATTGATGGCAATCTCAGCCTAACGATGACGAACAAGAGAAAGTGGCAAGACCAGCAGTGCAACGATGATGGCGTAGAAAGATCAGAAGCGTAAGCTCAGGAGGAGGAGAAACAATGATCGTTGGATCACCCATCCCGAATTCTCGATGGCCGTCAGATCTGAATTAAGACAGGAGGAGCGTGTAGAAGAGGAGAACAGATCTCAGATGTTAGATCTGAACACGAAGACCGACCATCGTCGGATCCAGAAGAAGGTGCACGATCTTTAAGTACAATATGAAGCGAGATTACAAAGTCTCGAAAGCAGGAGGATCGTTGATCCATGAAGGACACGTGGCGAAAGATCAGGGCACGTTTCACAGATTAGGAAATCCAAAAGGAGGAGGTGCTCTAACTCCTCAAACTTGCAATATGCGAAATCGAGATAAATATTCCTGACCGTTGGATGCAGACTACACGTGGCGAGAGGTCAGATTTTCGTTGACTGGAAAGTCAAAGGAAGGAGGAGTTCTATCCTTTGAAATCGCAAAACGTGAAACCGTGGTTCAATCTGAGTCGTTGATCAAGGGAGAGCATGGACCGTTGATCTGGCTCCATTTCGGAGTTTCAGATACCGGGAGTTGGAGGAGTCAAGAAAGAAACTCACGACAGAAACATCGATATGTGAAATCGCGAAACACTCTCGTGCTTGGCCCCTGGTCATAACTTATGGTCACATTAAGGGAAGGAGCTAATTTCTAAGCTCCATTTAGGGGATCACAACTTGGAGTGTCGAGACCCTTCATCACAAGAATGTCGAAATGCGAAATTGTGAAATGCCTTTTGGCGTAGGCTGTGGTCACTTCTGGTGGTCATGAGAGGGGAAGGACCTAGTGTAGCTAGGCTCCATTTCGGGTACCAGGAGTCAAGGAGTCAAGGAGACTCACGGTAGAATCCCTGAATCGCGAATCGTGAAAGTTCTTTATGAATAAGCGCTTGGTCATCGTCGTGGGCATGTGAAGGAAGGAGCTTGCAAGTTGCAAGGCTCCATTTCGTGATCGAGAGTTGGAAGAGTCAATGTGACTCACAACAAAATTCGTGAAACGTGAAGCCGAAGTGCCTCTTGATTAGGTCCGTGGTCACGACCAGTGGGCATATGGGATAAACACAAGATCCTGCGGATTTAATCCAACTATGTTGGTTAATTGGAATTTGATCAAAGGGATACTGTCTCACCTCACGGTTAATTATTCAATTAGTAGAACTGAATCATAGTTCTTGGACGTTTGGCGATTCAGTTGCTGAGGCGTTTTTCTTGGAGATTCGAAGTGTAACTGATTTTGGAGGAGAGCATAAGAGTGACATGCAACGACTGTGTAAGAATGGTTGTTCTGATTGAAAAATGAGTTGAACTGTAGAAAGGTAAAATTACAGTATGCACAGTGTGAAGAAAACTCAGAGATGAGGAACATAAGCTGAACAGAACAGAAAAGGTGAAGAGAGCAGAATCTGCACATATCAAAGAGCATGAGAAGGACAAAGAAAGAACAGATAGAAAGAGACAGCAAGTCAAACCAAGTATGAACAGAGCAGAAGAATAGTGTAGCAGAGAAGAATTGCATAACAATGAAGAAGTGGTCAGAATTGATATATCTGTATTGTTGGTTATTCAGTCATATATATAAAATCAGGGAGGTAGGGTGGTGCTAGGGAGGACTGTGGTCCTATGATATTCAAGTTGGTGCTTGAATATTGGAAGTTGTATCTTCCATCTAGTTGTGGCTAGAAAAACAAGGTGGCAGAGTGGTGCTCGAGAAAACACAGAGTTTTTTGTATGCAAGTTGGTGCTTGTATAAGTGGAAGTAGGTGCTTCCATCCAGTCGGTGCTGGAACACTCAAGGAGTTGTTGCTTCCTTCTAGTGGGTGCTAGAGAAAACAGAGAGTTGGTGCTCTCAACAAGTTGGAGCTTCTAAAACAGAGGTAGTAGCCTCACATTGAGTTGGTGCTCAAATATAGATGATGTATAGAACTTAAAATACTGCCTAGCATTCGAATAAGAAGAGGTTTTCTCCCTTTATGAGTTTCCTCGTGAAAATGTGTCTTTGTGTATATCTTATGTGTGACTGATGTTCATTATTTATGTTGTTCATATCTTGTATAATATTGATGGTCACTTGAAAGAGATTAAAAAAATTGTTGAATAGTCATAAATTGTTTAAGCACAGTAACAATTGATTCACCCCCCCTCTCAATTGTCTTAGTAATTTCAACAAAAGTAAATAATCAGGGCTCAATGGAAACAGAGTCTAGGTGAGAACTCCCAACAAATATATGGATTGACACTAACTCATCGAGAAAATAACTTGGGGAGAATCACATTCCTTATGCATGAAAGTTGGGGCTTTGACCCAAGCGAACTCTACAGATGATAGGCAACGTCGAGGTGAAGGCAGTTGCAGATTTGTTAGGTGGAGGCAACGGATAAGAAAAAATTCAAGGTTAAATCACGTCATGTGTCCAAAGGCATGTGATGGCTATGGTGATAAACATGGAGGCGGTTGCGGTTTAGGGAATATCAACAATTAGGGCAAGAAAAATAACCAAGAAAGGGCACACTTAAAGGTCAATTGATAGGATCAAAGGTCATAGGTGATAGGGACAAACCCTAACTCTAATTTTCAATATATATATATATATATATATATATATATATATATATATATATATATATACTTGTAAAAGTGTCAAGAAGAGTTTTAGGGCCTACCTAGATAAGAGTGACATGTGGAGGGTGTAAGGTAGCCAAAGGATGAACACTTTCACAAGCTAGTCGATAGAATTTTTTAACGCTCTTGTTTCTCTTTGGTGACAAGAAAACGATGAAAATGATGGGGGAAGCGCTCCTTTTATAGAGGCGACACAAAATTTGATGTGATCGGAAGTATTAGTGGGAGGAATTTCGGTGTGCACTAGAGGTGTTAATATGAAATCCTTCGATCATCACTTTAGTATGTCGGAGAGTTTATTCATAAGTTCGTTGGACGATTATTATTGCATTAGATGAGTTAGTTGGAATTCCTCCAGTCATACCAGAGGAGGTGGTGGAAAGACCTTCAGTATGCATCGAAGCAGATAATGGGAAGTATGTTGGTTTTACGTTTCGGAAGAGTTGACATGAAGTACATTGGTCCCTTAAATCATCGGAGGAGTTTCAAGAAACGCCCCTGGTTCAACTGGTGGAGTTCGTAAGAAATCCTCTAGTTGAGTTAGAGGAGTTAGTATTATCCCTGCCAATTTTTCAATTTTGCGTTTCGATGGACTTTGGGGAAAGTCCTTCGGTGTACTGGAGAACTTCGATGGAATTGCTCCAATGTATCGGAGGGATTAATTGGAACTCCTCTAGTGTGTACCATAGAAGTTAATGGGAACTTATCTGACAACTAGAAATTGATTCTCAAATATTTTTCTAAGTGTAAAAACAAAGAATTGAACCAAAATGAGCTTGAAGCATTAAGAAACCTGAAGAGAGGAATGAGAGGAATCAAAGACCAAAAGTTGAGGTGCCTATTCAAGTCAAGAAGCTTGTATATAGAAACAAAAAAAAGAGGGGTCCCATTTTCTTGGAGAGAAGGATTTTACAAGAAAATATACAAGAAAAAGGGAAGGTGTTGATACCTGGCACAACACAATCCTATGTTTACAATATAGAAAGACAATTGAATATTTTGTTGCTCATTTGGGTCCATGTCTTACTATTCTCTAAAACCTCTTTTGGTTTTTAAGGATAGATTTTGAAAATCATATTTCATTGCTAATTAATCATGCAAGGATCATTTCTAATTACTCATTGCATGCTAAACTATGGATATGTGTGATTTTTGTGATTATGCATGACAACTTTTAACCTTGTTTAAATATGCAATTTACTAGTAACCTCTATTAAAATAATTTCACTCATTTTATTTAATTATGATTTAATTACTATTTAATTTATTTTATCTTTCATTGAAAATTTCTATAATTTGTCACATTTGCCTATGTGTAAATTATACCTCAAAGCAAGAAAAACAATCATTTGTATCACTCCATCATCCACATGCTAAGAAATCCTTACCTCCAAATCATGACTTATGTTCATAAATGGTTTGGTATTTATTGTTAAACATTTGGCTAAACCTTATATGTTGATTCATAAATTCAGATTTTTTTCCATCAATGTGCAATCAATTCCCTGAATTTGTGGAGGGAGAAAAGTTTTTCACATATAAGAAATCAAATCGTTGTTTCTAGATTTTCAAAACTAAGGTCTCCATGCAGGTTGGTGTCATCAAGGAAACTAGATGTACCGTTGTACTTGTGCCTTATATGCTTGTTTGTGTAGTAGATTTTAATTTTTTCATAAAAAATATTCTTTGCCTAAACTTGGTTAACAACATGCTCACTCTTAAATTTCAAGATTAGAGCACATCGCTTGTTTGTAATTAAAATGCCAAAGTTTTTTTAACTTTGTATTTTCTTCATTATGGTGCCATTTGCTCATATGAGATTAAGCTTTATGTTACTTGCATAAAGAAGTGGTTTAAATTTTTTAAGTCAAACCTTAATTATGGCTCTGTTTTTCCAATTGGATTATTGAATAATAGTAATTATGTTACTTGCATAAAGAAGTGGTTTAAAATTTTTAAGTCAAACCTTAATTATGGCTCTGTTTTTCCTATTGGATTATTGAATAATAGTAATTCAAATGCAAACATCATATTTTTGTTACATTCTCAAAGCTACATTATAACATTACTTTAAAAAATATTCTTAGCATTAGAGTTATTTGTGCCACTTTATAGATTTAGTAATGTACTAATTTGAATGAAGTGACAGTTTACATGGAAATTTACTATAGGAGTAGGAGGTTGTACATACTTATATGAGTTTCTTTGATGTGAAAGAATGATTATTAGTAAGTGCATATTTTTTGTTTTATTATTATATTTTTCTATACATACAATCTTGTAACTAGAGATTGGTTATGAACCAGTGTTTTCTTACATGAATAACATAGTAATTTTGTGTTTCAAACATTGATTATTGTTCCATCTTTTAATATAAATCCAAAATGCATATCTATCTTATTTATAAACTTCGCAACATGGTTGAGTTGTATGTCTAGAGAATATGTGTATTAGTTTTTTAGTTATTGCATAAGTGATGCTTTTGCATTGCAAAATTCAAACTATACTTGCTACTTAATTTTGTTCTTGCATGGTGCCTCTACTTCTTCATTTTCTCTACATTTTTCTCATATTTGGTGTTTTGTTCTTCTAGAAATATCTAAAGACAAAATAATATTGTTTTCCTCAAAAAATTATCACCGTATGAACCATATTGATCTATACTTGATTCTCAATATTTGTAAGGTTCATAATATGCCAAATATGTGTTTAAACTTATGAATATTTCTTCCAAAGAACATAAACATATAAATATATAGGGCCTCAACTTTTCCATGTTTAGATTTTAGAATCTAAAGCACAATTCAACCATAGTGAATCCAAAGTTAAAAACAATTATGAACTTGCAACTCTATAAAATTAAATATTTAAATTTAACTTTATAAACAAGGGCAGTTGCAAAGGGAAGCAAGTCCCTGTCAATTGTATAAGACATGGATTCCTTGTGCATTTACATGGAGCCATAAGATACATGAACTAAGTTCATGCAACAGATCTCGTGTACTCTCTTGATTGAGGTTTTCTTCCTCTAGTCTGTAAAGACACTTAGGATTTTGGATTGCATAGTTTTTGACACAAAAAGTAGATGCTTCTGACAAATCTTTGTCGGGCCAAGATTTTCTCTATAGTTACTAGTTTTTTCATCTATTTGCTTTTAGATCACCTGTTATAAAAATACCATGCCACTTAATTGTGTAGATTATAGAGACATAAATCTCTATACACAAAAGGAACTTGGATCATACATAAGTGAAGCTTTGTAGATTTCAAGATCACCAAATCAACATAATATTTGAGGAGACGCTTCTAGTGCCATGTCTTCTTCGTATCAAGAAAGGCTTGTGGATGTGTTTATTTAGAATGAGCATTGACAGGATAATAATGAACATTGAAGGAATTGCATGCAAATTTCAAACAACTCTTAAAATAATACAAGACTTTCTATGTATTTGGCTTCACCATTCAATTGAAAAAAAATATCATGGATAAAATCATAAATCCCATGATTATAGAAGGTGAGAATCAACACAACAAATTGAACCTGATGCCACTAGATTATTTATAATTGAACAAATGCATTTTTCACCACAAAGTCATTGAACAAAACTAAAGGTATGTTTACACCATTGCAATGTCCATTGCATTTGATTTTTTAATATATTTTTTACTGGAAAGTGAAAACCCATAAGAACTGTACCAAAAATTTTATACTTCTGTAAGTTTAGTTGTTTCATAACATAGTGTAATTATGTTTTGTATTATTAACGATAGAGTATATTAAAGAAATGTTATTATTTTATTTTATTTTATATCTTAAATATATTATTAATAAAGACAGAGTATATATTATTATATGTTTAGTTGTTATTATTTTATGGCATGTGCATCGACCGTAGTTGACCTTCTCCATCCCGTTAAAGGAAAGTGTGTTTGTCTGAGGCCCAGGAACCTGACAACTGGAAATGGACACATTAACAAGTGTGCATGTGCATGAACGTATAGTGACACTTAAAGGTACATGTATCATACAACTCTTTCTTTGCATGACACACTACACACGCCATAAAATGTTGTGCAGATGCACGAACACTTGTCTCTTAGCATGCCCCACAAGGTTTCCATGGAATCCTGTCCTGGCCATGCTCGAGTAGGTCAACGGTTCGAGTTAGTGTGATCTGAATGAGTACAATCTGCGAGCTTTCATGGTTCTCAATCTTCTCTTTGATTTTCATGTAATAATTGTACTAGTGATTATTTTGGTTGTTTGCAGTCACCATGGTTTTGGGAATCAAGAGGAACGATGGTACGAGCCTCTCCATAATTCCAACCACATATCAATTATCTTAGATCAATTGTAGCTTCATCGATTTTCTCAAGTTTTTAGTTGCAGTCAGAGTTGTTGTTGCTGCCAGAGTTTTTGTCTGCGTCTCATTGTATACAAAATCAACAACCAACATTTAGTTCAGGGAAATGGGTGGTAAGTCTTCTATTCATTTTGAATTTTATTATCTACATCTCAAATTTCTTGGCACTTATGAAGGAAAAACAATATCTCTCGCACATAACTGTAAAAATAATAGAACCAACCAGCCTATTCCAAGCATATTGTGTTCAAGTGGCCAATGCAGTAGCCATCCAATAAAGATATCTATGTGGCCAACGCAATTAATTACTACAATTGAGATTGGGTTTAAGTCCAGGAAACCTTCATGGCCCACGAATGTTGGGTATCTTAATGGATGAAGCTAAAACAAGTATTAGGTAAATTTGACATAACATAATTTAACATGTCACACTGCGATGAGCGGATAGAGCAGGTGTAGCTTATGATATTGGGTTGTGAATGCCAGGCTTGGGTTCTAACAACAACAACAAGAAGGAAAGAATGTAGGAATAACAACATCTGATGTTTTTTATCCATCTTGGAATAGAATTGCAATGACAACAAATTTATCAAAATTGAAAGTGGGTACATAAGATTTTGTTTGACCAATAATTGGATTTAGTGTTGTATGAATAAGAGACTGCATCATTGATGGCATATTTGAAATTTAAGTAGATTTTATATTATTTTAAGCCAAAGAATAATTTCCCTAATTGATATGGCAAGCAGACTAGACTAACAAGCCAATGTAATGGAAAGAATTCAGAGAATCATAGGTATTCGTCGAGGGCGAGGTCAAGGTTGGATGGTGGACAAGCATGATTTCGTTTTTTGTTTGTGGGATGGAAAATTGAAGCCCTCCAAACCTCCATGACATTGAGTGTATGGATATGGATGCTCATCGAAGAGACCCAGGAGTGCAAATAAAAAAGAAGTTGTAGTATATATGGCGACGGATGGGCAAAAGGATGGAATTTTCGTGGAAACTGGTGAAGAAGATTCAAGTAATCTTGACATCTAAGATGAGTCCTGGGGTGAGCACCTGCAAACAGAGGTACTTTATAATTTTATCTATTCACACAGGGTTCAACACCCACTAACATATCCTTTTTTACAATTTCATCATTTCATACTAACATTTATTGACTTCCTGTATTTTAAATGTTTTCCCAAGCATTTTTTCTTGACTTGTCGCTAATATGAAAGTTTATAATGTCCATATAATGAAAATTTTCAACTGATTTCATATTTTTTTGTCTAGATTTTAGCAGATCATCATATCGTATGTGTATATTTTTGGAAAACCTGCATTCCAAATATCTAAAATCCCAACTTTTCTGGTGAAGACTTAACCCATCATTAGGGGACTAAACAACCACAAATAAGACCTGGAGAACTGTGAGTATTGTATGCAAAATCAACATCCAAAAATTTAGTTAAGATGTCGCTCATTATACTGCGACAACAGATATTTTTGCAAAACGGTTTCTTTTACTCAACAATTTATGCATATCCCGATGTTTTTCGTTGTTTGTGCAAATACATTTACCAGGATAATGCAAGCATTAATGTTCTAGCAGAACAAGGTCACATACTTTATACCATCTTAGAAAGAACAATGTCCTAAAG
>ML866098.1:7787-17902 GCA_009831015.1 Picea engelmannii | reverse complement strand
ACCCCTTCCTTCCTCCCTCTCTCTCTCCCCCTCCCTCATAGTATCTATATTCTTTCTCTGTCATACATCCACCCCTCCCCACTATGTCTCCCTCATTCCTCTCACTCTCTCTCTCTCTACCCTCTCTCTTTGTCTCCCTCTCCCTCCCTCTCACACACTCAATCACTCCTTTTCCATGCCCCCTCACACACTCACACATTCTCTCTCTACCCCACTCCTCCCTCTATCTCTCCCCCTCCCTCCCATTATCTCTCCTATCTTTCTCTCCTACATATACCACCTCTTTCTCTATCTCATTTCTATTAGTCTCACTCTCACTATATCCTCCTTCCACCCTCTCATATACTCTCCCCCCATTTCTCTCTTTATATATCTCTATCCCCCCTTCCCCTCACAATCAGTCTCTCTCTCTCTCTCCTTGTTGTTAACCTCACTCTCACTCTCTCTTTGCCTCTCTCTCTCTCTCCCTCCCTACCTCCTCCTCTTTTCCCCTAGCTATACCTCCCTCTCTCTCTGTCCATCTAAAGGTGAGGCATGTCTCATAACAAATAAATGATACATGTCAAATAGAGAAATGTAGCCTCGCATGTAAGGTGAGTGTTCATTTTTTGTTCTTCTTCCAATGGAATATTACTTATACGAGTACTTACATGAACATTAACATGAACTAGAGCATGAACTAGACCTATACCATTACCTAGAGCCCCCTATATCTATACCCCCCCTTCTTTTCCTACTCTTCCTCTGACTCTCTCACTCTCACTATCTCCCCCCATGACCTAGACCACGACATAAAGCTAGATCTAGAGTTATACATTGACCTATATATTGAAATAGACCATGACATAGATCCCTCATAGTCTCACTCTCTACCTCCCCTCTTTTTCTACCTCTCTCTTCCTCCCACATTCTTGAACACACACTTTATATCCCCCATTAATCTATTTATATCTCTCTACCCCCCCCCCCCAACTGCCTCTATCTCCCCCCTTCCTCTCATAATTAGTCTCACTCTCTCTCCACCCCCTCTCCCCTCCCTCCCTCCCTCTCTCTCCCCCTCCATATTAATGTCTCTCTGCTCACAATTAGTCTCACTCTCTCTCCACCCTATCCTTGTTTAGCCCCCTTCTCTTTATTTATCTTCCCCCCATTTCTCTTTTTATATCTCTCTACCCTCCCTTCCCTCTATTTTCCCCCTTCCTCTCACAATTAGTCTCACTCTCTCTCTCCACCCCCTCCTCCATCCCTCGCTCTCTCCCCCTCCCTCTCATTATCTCTATTATCTCTCTCTCATGCATCTACCCCTCCCCACTTTCTCTCCCCCCCTTCCTCTCACTCGCTCTCTTTGTCTCCCTCTCCCTCCCTCTCACACACTTAAACACTCACTGTCTATCCCCCTTCTCTTTATTGATCTTCCCTCCTCTCACACTCACACATTCTCTCTCTAACCCAATCCTCCCTATATCTCTCCACTTCCCTATTTCTATCTCTCCTCTCTTTCTCTCCTTCATCTACCATCGCTTTATCTCTCTCATTTTTAGTCTCACTCTCACTGTATCCCCCTCCCTCTCTCTCCTTAGTCTAGGCCTCCAAATGCTTCATTGTAATTTCACTATCTCTCTGCCTCTAAATGGTCCTTTCAATTTGCTTGCACTACAATATCATAATCTCTAATCCTCCAAATGGTCATAATGTCCATTTCAGTAGGTTGCATTCCTCCAAATATCTTGTCACCATACCCAGAGCTTGATGTAGGCCATGACCTACACCACCACATAGAGCTAGATCTATATTTAGACGTCAACCTAGAGCTTGATGTAGACAATGACATAGACCCCCATAGCTTCATCTAATACTAGGCATAAATTATACTCAATCATTAACCCCAACTTAACTCAATCCCTAAGTGCACTATGCATATACCTTGTTTACAACCCTTGCGCTCACATCACCCACATCTTGGTGCTCTAACTATTGCTCTATCCTTGAAAACACTTTCAATCCTAACCCCTTAGGCCTTAGTTGTCTCCATAACCCTATACAATTTTATTCATAAAACGTTTTGGTGGATATTAAATGCTATATCTATTGCATTAATATAACGCACGTGCTCCGGTGACTTGACTGATTTGGTCATTTATACTCAACACGAACGCATGCACGTTCCTAGAATGTGTACGTGCTTTAGTGCGCACACGTTCTAGGAACCTATGCACGTTCCTGCTGGGAATTTTTTGGTGTCAAGCACACCCCACCTCATCTATATCATGGTAGAGAAAAAATGCAACAACCTCAAACAAAAGCATCCTACATAGACATGTTTTACATTTTTTAGTGTTCTTTTCATATTTATAAATACTTTTGTGTTATTTCTAGACCATTGCAGGAAAATTTGGAAGACAACTTTGTTAAGTGCAATTGGAATTGTTGTTTATATGTAATTGTGTCTTCTTGGAATTGGAAGACAACTTTGTTAAGTGCAATTGGAATTGTTGTTTATATGTAATTGTGTCTTCTTGGAATTGGAATACAAATTTGTGGAAGTGTGATTGGAATTGTTGTCAGTATCTTCTTGTTTCTTCTTGGACTTGAAAGAAAAAATTGTCCAAGTGCAATTGGAATTGTTGTTTGCATATTCTTGTGTCTTCTTAGAATTGGAAGAAAAATTTGTCCAAGTGCAATTGGAATTGGAATTGGTATTAGAATTATTAGATGTGTCTTCTTTTGTAATGAAAAAAAAAATTCTCCACTTTGTTGTGCCTTATTACATAATACAAAGACAAATTTGTGGTGGGTGTTTGGAAGCCAATTCTTATCTTTAAACATGAGGAGCCACTGGATTCGAGAAAGAAATTCTTTGAGTAAAAAGAAACCGGTCAAAAATGTATAAGAAGAAAGAGAAAAATCAAAGTTACATATGTAAAAGCATAGGCTTTCACATGAGGGAAATCCAATTTCTAGCACAATAGATGTCACTAATGTTTCTCTTCGATCATTAGAATCAAATTGAAAGAGTTCATTAGAGAGAAATCTAAAAAATATCTCATCAAGACAACTTTTTGTGTATGAACAGATGGTGGAGGATTTGCTTGGATATGATTATAAAATGGATGAATATAGAGAAGCAATTGGTGTACAACATTGCGTTGAAGAAGGTCATGCAGTGCAATCTCTTGTTGGAAAGTAAAATGTGCACTCTCCTCCCATAGTTGATCCATTATTGATTGAAGGGGAAATAAATACAACATTGTTAACTCCACAATAGGGAGGTCAAGAGTCCTAGAATACGGGTTCATCATCCTTACCTATATTGAGCATTGTACGGTGAAGAACTCATAAATTCATTAAGGTCATTGGAAGTGGTCTAGTATAACTTGAAGGTAAGTTACCGAACTGTACTATTCATTATCACTCTTAGAAAATCATTCAAGAATATTTTGAACCAAAATACGATGTTGCTAAATGTAAATTATTTTTATCTTTGTTAAAATATAGAAGTTTGACTACAATTAGGAGAATTTTAGGCATTAAAACAATAAAAAGTGTAGAAAAATGTCATCATATAGTACAAAACCTTGTAGATGATTTTAAAAGAATTGGTAAGAAGTCTCATTCTAAAGACCACAATGCAGCTCGACGTGTCTTGTCCCGGTCAATTGTTAGCAAGATTACAAGAGAACATTGTTTGCTACAACAAACCTCTCTCCTATTGAAATGAAATGTAAACCATTAGAAAGTATTCTCATAGATGAGATAGCCTCGACACAGGTGCCCCCAACACATTTTTTGGGCTTCACTGGAAGGCTATCTCGTTCTGACATGAATTTAATTGGAGCAGTTAAGGGACTAGTTCAGGAATTCTGGCATGATAACACAAGACCCTCTTCCAACAAAAGTGATGTAATAAAATTGAGAAGGGGATATAGGGACCATTAACCCCATATTAAACACTATATTGACATTACACAGACATAATTGTATGAGAGATTTAGAACAATACATAGTGCACTTAACTTAGGCCAAATATATTTCCATAAATGCAAGCCTTGGTATGTTTGAATAAACACAATTCGTAACACATTTTTTTTTAGATATCACATTGAGTATGGTTATTATTATGAAACACACACATACATATATATTTCATGTTTTTCACAACACCCTTTTTCCTGAATGCCCAGTTATATTGCCACCGTCTTCATCTAGAGACTTTATTCACAACATCTTGTGTACAAGGCTATATGGTTTGACATTTTATCAAAATGCATGCTTAGATGGGAAATGCCCCAAGTGTAGTGGAATGAAAATACTAAGCAAGTGCATCCATGTAAGCAATGAGTATGAATTGAGGAGTTGCAAAGCTTTAAATATGTGAAACATGATATTGTTGGAGGACAGGAAAGAAAAAATGATACAATTGGTTATTTCCCAAGTACGCGTTTGTGATTTCATGAAGGACTTCATTGAAAATACACGACATCATGTTCAACATGTCCATGTGGCTCGATGGTAGGATGAGCATTTTAGAATATGCATATATACATTTCCTATTGGAACTATGTTATCAATGGTTTATTTTGCTGAGAAATACATCGTTCAACCACAAAATAAAATTCAAAGCTAATATTATCACTCAGAGTAGGTCATCATAATGGTACATATAACATACAGGCATGGACCAGATATTAATTAGCAAAAACTAGTTATATTGGAAGAGTATCACTTCTACATAAGTGATGATCGATGCCATGACTTAGCCTATGTACAACATTGTTTTTAGTTGTTCTATAGTCACCTTAAGGAGAAGAACATACAGAGAGATCAACATTGGATTTGGTCAGATGGTTGCACAGGTCAGTTCAAAAACTCTTGTGTATTTCAATGGTTGTGTATGTTGCAAAAATAAATAAAGGTACCACACATTTGGAACTATTTTGAGTTCGGTCATGAGAAAGAGGATCATGATCGAGTAGGTGAATGCATAAAAAGAGCATTACGTAAGAAATAAATGAATTTCACTACTACTTCCCTCATTCGAGATGCAAAATCCTTTTTTGAATGGTGTTATTTAGTAATCAGAGAGGGAACAGGAACCTTTGAAGACCAATCACACAAGAAAGGACATGTGCATAGATATTTTTTGGAGGTGGTTGATGTATACCAATCATAGTGGTATGAATTAAAAACAATCCAGGGTACTCATGGATTCCATTCAATTAGAATATCATACAAATAAATACTTGAAATATGGACGAGAAAACTCTCTTTCTTCTATGGTCCATGCTGACGCAAACCCCAGCCACCTCCTGGGGCTTGCACGACCTCCCGGTCTAAGGATCGTTCATAGTAGGGAGATGAATTATCTCTCGGGTCCTCTATGAACCCTCAAAACTATGTGCCACATACCTTTTCCCCTCTTCCCACACGTAAAAACCAAGTTCGTGGGGGTCCTAATACGCCAACGAAGTCTTCCATGAGACCTTGAGTCAAAACCATGGGCCAAATTTCAAATTTCCGAAGAATTTGGGACTTTGGAGTCTCCAAGCTCCAGGAGATCCAAAAGAAACACACCACAAACCTTTCAAAGGCCAAACCCATGAACATTCGAATGAGGAAGATCGTGCTACCGACATTTATCTCGGATCGATGACCAACGCTCTCTCTGAGATTTGAGATTCAGAACCTTTCAACACCCAACACATGTTTCCTCCCAAATTATTGAATTCCCAAATTTTTGAAGGGAGATGGATCGATGATTCTCATCCCGTCAGCAACAAACGATTATGATTGGCTCCGAAACTCCGGGCTTCAGGAGTTCTGGTTGCTCCAACTTATGATAACTTTGAACATTGAATCGACAAACGATAGTGTTGGAGTTACTTCACACACACCTAGGATTTATTTTTCCTAAGGTTTTTCCTTGTTTATTAGTCATTATCCAGTCTCTTATATTTTAGGGGAGAATATTCCACCTAGAGAATATTCTCTTTCAGTTGACACTTTAGTTTGACTAGTTGAGTTGAGTTTAGATGTTGCATTGGTTTTGTCACCATGCAACATTGGGATCATCACCATGCTAATTCAACCTTTCCTTGGTATCATCACTGAACTATTGCATTATCCTTGATTCCCTGAGTTAACTCCTCACTACTCTTTGTTCAGTCAGTTAACTGAAGACTGGTTGACTAATGAACTCAACTAGGTGGAAGTTCACTCTTGTAACTGCTTGATAGACTAGACTAGGTGGCAATTGACTCCCATAACTACTGGTGTGTGTCCAAATCACTCTAGAATACCACTATGGAACATTGGATCTCTTGTAGTGCGCATTCATTGAGCTATACAGAGTATATCATGTGTAAATTATTCATTATTCTAAACGGTTAATGAGAATTCTTTCATTCTTTCTCTCATTCTTCTTCTTTCTCCTTTTCTCTCTAGAAATGTGTGTATCATTGCTTAGATAGATCTATTATGTGCCAGTTCAACACATTTACATGGTATCAGATTCGATGGACTACTAAGAAAACATATGCACCAAAAGTTTTTGCAGGTACAAAAGATTGAAGATAGCAGAAAGGTTGATTTCCAAAAAGAATTCATTCTTACACCTTACAAATATTTTTCATGGAAGGAGAAAATAGCCATACATATCTGAACTAGAGGGTTGTACAAGTTAACCGTGAATACATATACAGAACCGACATCAGCCATAGAAAAATCCAAGTACTTAAATCGCATGGATGAGGCACTCCAAACAATTTGTAGTCTTATTTATCCCAATCTCCTTTTTCATATATCTTCTTGTAAGACTCCCAATGAAGCATGGACCAACTTGGAAGGGATATTTGGAAAACAAGATGAGATGAGGGGACACATGATGGAGGTGGAGCTTCTCACATTGGATCCAGAAATCTTTGAGAATATCCAAGATTTCTTTACAAAATTCAAGGATTTATTGTCGCAACTCAAATATTGTGGGGTTGATAAATTGAAGGATGAGAAACAAATGGTTCTTACCATAATCTCCAAGCTTAGTCCTGAATTATCTGTATTCGTATCCACATTCCATACTATCAGATTCACCTCTAGAGCTACCTGGAAGATGCCTTATCTTGAGGACTTTATCGAACCCCTAACACAAGAGAAAACCAAACTCATCAACATGGGCACAATAAAAGGCCCAAGGGAGCATGCAATCACTGTGCATTATGGAAGCCACAAATATAAGAAATATAAATATAAAGGTAAACATAAATCTCATACACATCCAAAGAAGGAAGGGTACACAAAACCCTTCATCGATGCCTCTGGATCCAAAGGGGAAAATGGAAGAAAAGGGGAGAAATGCATGTACTATCACAAAGGATTCCATTCGAAATCCGCATGCATGAAAAAAAAAATAGATCTTATGTCTCAAATACTTCAGCAAAACAACCTTGGAGATTGCATCCCCGAGGGTGTCAAGAAGAAGAAGCCAAAAGATCAAAATTCTAAGAATGGAAATTCTAGCCATGCTTTGATTGCCATCAACTCCTCTCCTGATGCTTGGATCATAGATTTAGGAGCATCACATTACATGGATGCCTCAAAATAAATATATTCTTCTTTGGATGCATGCAAAGTTCCTCCTATTCTGATGGAGGACAACTCTTCTATCGAAGTCATCGACAAAGGAAGGATTGAACTCACCAACGGAAGCTTCGAGAATGTGTTGCACGTTCCCAAACTTTTAGTCAACTTTCTCTCTGTGTATTAGATGATGAATCCTGACACCAGAAATAAATTCATATTCACACCAAATTCCATGGACATCTATGACATGCAAACCAACTCCAGGGTTGCTACCGGTAAGATAAATCATCAGTCTAGATTGTATACATTTTTTAAATTCATTGAACCTGATTCTACTTTACTGCTTACTCATGCTGATGAAAGTAGTAGGATATGGAAATTTCAGATACATGCAATAGCTTATCAAGCACATATTGGTTGATGGTCTACCAGACATCCATTTCTCCAAGGGAGTGTGTGAGGGATGTGGTATCGAGAAACACCCTCAAGAGAAATTCGACAAGGAAAAGTCTCAGAGAGCCTCTGCACCTTTATATCTGATCCACGGTGACCTTATGGGACCTTTTACGCATCCATCGGTCAAAAAAGCGAGTTTTTTTCTCATTTTTGTTGATTATTTCTCACGTTTTACTTGGATCTACTTTCTCAGGCAAAAATCAAAGGTCTTTCAACACCTCAAAGATTTCAAAGCCTTGGTTGATACATAGTCTGGAAAGAAGATCAAATTCCTCTGAACTGGTAATGGGGGAGAGTATATAAATCATGAGATCCATAATCTTTACCATGAGGCAGGGAATCAGTTGCAACATATAGTTCCCTCTACTCCACAACAAAACAGAGTTGTTGAGTGGAAAAATAGATTTCTAAAGGAGATGGTATCTTGCATGTTGCATGAAAAGCACTTAATTGTGCAACATAATTCCAAAAAAATTCTCCCCATAAATGTTTCAAGGAGAAGACCCCCTATGAAAATTAGAGTGGCCTCAAACTGGAAGTGACCCACTTTCACATTTTGGGTTCACGTACATGGGCCAACATTCCCTCTGAAATGAGGAAGGCACTTGATCCACAAAGCACTAAGTGCATTTTTTTTGGATACCATGATAGTTTGAAGGGATATAGACTTATTGACCTTTCCTCGGAGTGGCTCATCATTGAGTGAAGTGTCTAGTTCGAGGAAAGTGTCTTGCATGCACCTCAATAGCCACATGCAGATACCTTCATTCTTCCACCTATCTGAGATGATGAGCATGCACATGCCGACTCTTATTCATACAAGAGTTTTGATTCATAGGACTCAGATGATTAAGATCCAGTGTCAGTATAGTCAGATGCAAAAACAAAGCATCCAGATGCAGTTGTAGAGCTAGAGAAGAGCCCCAAGTAGGCACATACTACTCTTCAGAATGCAGGGGATATCGTTGGTGATCCAGACGACACTAGGAGGAATCGATACAATTTCAAGGAGCCTTTTTTTGCACTCATTGCCGCTGAGCCATTTCCCTCCAGACATATTTTCTTGGTTCAGTCTTCAGATCCATAGTCTTATGGAAAGGCTATTGGAAATCCCTTTTGGGAATCCTCCATGCAGGAGGAGTACAACTCCCTCCTCGAGAACTAGGCTTGGGACATGGTTCCCCATCCTTCTGGGAGGAAACTTGTCAGATGAAGATGGGTCTACAAGATGAAGAGCGTAGCGGATGGAAAAATTAGCAGATACAAAGCCAGGATTTTTTCCAAAGGCTTTCAACAAGTTCATGGTATTGACTATTATGAGACCTTCGCTCTAGTAGCGAAGATGGATTCCACATAATTGGAGCTTTCCATTGCGGAAGCCAAGGGATGGGAAGTCTATCATATGGACGTGAAGAATGCATTTCTTCATGGTGATCTCTCTGAGGATATCTACATGGAGAAGCACCAGGGATTTATGCAGGACTCATCTTTGGTTTGTCGACTAAAGAATTCCCTTTATGGCCTCAAGCAGGCTTCAAGAGCATGGTATGCCAACATGGAATCCTACATGTTATCAGAAAACTTTGTACGTTGTAAATCATACTCAAATGTCTACATGCCTAGGATGGTTGATTCACTTCTACTTTTAGTTTTGTATGTCAATGATTTGTTGATCATCGGGTGCTAGACTTCAACGATTGCTATAGTCAAGAGGATTCTACATGACAGGTATTTGATGACGGACATGGGTCCACTACACTTCTTTCTTGGAATCAAGATCAATTAGGATGCATCAGGCATCAAACTGTCTTAGGACAAGTATGCACGAGATCTCCTTGAGAGATTTGACATGACAGACTGAAATTATGCTCCAACTCCTTTCCTATCAAGATTCAAACTTGAGGATGGTGGGGAGACTCCACTGGTTGACAACACACTGTATAGACAACTAGTGGGGGGCTTGTTGTATCTCACACATGTTAGAAAAACAGGACCGCGGAGCAATAAAATAAAACAAATGCAGAAACAAAAACACAGAAGACACACAATACAAGAGAGACACAGATTTACGTGGTTCACCCAGT
>ML866097.1:14757-36467 GCA_009831015.1 Picea engelmannii | reverse complement strand
CTTTGGTGCAAGCACAAAGCGCACATGAAGAGCAATAAAGAAAGGCAGAATAGGAGCAACTTGACTTACAAGTGAAATGGGAGGAGGAAAAATCCCAGTTACAGTAGAGTAAGGACCAGTTGCTAGCAGAGAAACTTGAAACACAAGAAAGAGTTCACAAGGCACTTCACTTTGTGACAATCATAGAAGTCAAGATGGAAGATCGTCTTCTGCATAAGGTGACCCAGCTGGAAGAAGTAATCCAACAACTTCAACAACGCATCACGGACCTAGAACTCTGCACCGTGCCTGAGACACAACAAGAGATAAGAGATCTAAGAGAGGCCTCTGTTTGAAGCACAGTCCACAGATTAAATTTTTTTTCTTCGGAATGTAGGTAGCTAAGCACCAGAAGTGCCCAGACCTATGAAACCCTTGCAGAGAATCCATAATTGCAGATATTGGAGGCCCAAATCCATGAAGCAAAGTAGCATGCAGATGTGCTACAAGAGAAGCTGAAGTCTTTGAACCCAATCAAAAGAATGAAGAGGTTCGCAGAGCAACGCACAACCCAACAACAAGTACACACGCTGCAAAGTAAAGTAATGGACGTTTCTCAGAGACTGAAACCACTCCAAGAGAAGGAATGTCAAATGTTCACCGAAATTAAAAGCCAGGGAGCTGAACTTGAATAGGGTTCCATCACTGCAGAACAATGCCTGGAAGGACCACTCAATGACACAGTAATCCATGAATTTACTGAACAAGAGGCTGTCGCACTGCAGTAGGTCGAAGCCGTGCGAGGCAAGCTCGAGGTGTTTGAAGAGGAATTGCTAGACTTGAGTGACTCGGGATGAGTCACAGGTGAGTGTTTGGGGCTTGTTGGCCCTTGACCAAGTTTTGAAGAGTACTTGGTCACACTTGACCACTTTTGGGGACTGTGACAGCTTGCCAAAGATGGAGCGCAACGTGAAGCAGAAATTAAAGAAGCAAGACCTATTTTTAGGTCCATTTTAGGGTTTTGGGTTGATGTAACGGGAAAGGGATGTCGACCCGTGGGTCTACCCACATTTAGGCCCATTTTGTAATCTATAAATAGATAGGCAATGTAAGAAATAAGAGGAGGTTTTTACTTAGTGCATTTGGTGACTGCTTAGTGCAAGTTGGCTACAGTGCTAAGAGTTGGATCTGTGTGATCAAGTGTTGTAAGGCTCTGTGCATTTTGGTAGGACTTGCAGAGCTGAGTGCAAGTCCCCATGAGAGACTATAGAAAGCTTTGTGCTAAGTGTAAGGAAGAAGGATCTAGCGAGCTGCGCAGACCTTCTGTCCTATGCGAAGTAAGGGTCATTGAAGCTCTGTGTTGTAACTGCTTGACCAAGATAATATAAAGAATACTTTGTGGACGTAGCCCCAGGGTGGGGGTGAACCACGGTAACTGTGTGTATAATGGTTTGTGCTTCGCTCTTATGTATTTATCTATTTCTTGGCTAAGTGTTTGATGTGATTAAGTAGATCTAGTTGTGCTCTATGCTGTTGATGAATGAATGAACATTAGATCTGATATATGAGATGCTTAGTGCTTGACCAGTTGAGTCTAACATATATTTCTGTAGATAAGTACTGAATCATTCTTAGTATAAGTATTCACTGCGATGTTCTGTGACTTTTGCGAAGTATATTAATGAATGTATGTTAAGGAATAACTAATGCTAAGTGTGCTGTAAGAAACATAACCACAGATCCGTGTCCCAACTAAGGTTGCAGACACCTGAGTCCTACAACCACCCTTGCCTCTACCTTGGGTGAGAATTCATTTTCTTCACAGGTGTTGCCTAAAGGGCCGGTAGTTAGGGCTTTGTTGGTGCGCTCTTGAGCGTTGAACCCCGGGTCTGCCCCTGTGCCAACACTAGCCCCTCTTGAATTTCACAAGATCAGAGGCACGATATTCCCAATTTATCCTCCATAATATATCACATAAGGAATTTAAATAATTTTCCATTTGAGAACTAAATCAACAATCCAAGGAGAAGATCATTCACTAGATCCACTAACTTGGGATCTCCAAGATTTTTATGGAGAAAATGTCTCTCAAGGATTTTAGGGAGAAAAAATATCTCAAGGATTTTAGGGAGGACATATCTCTCAAGATCCATCAAATTAGGATATTGGTTTGAGAAAATATGTCAACCATCCATGAGACTCTCAACTTCTCCTTGATATTAGGAAACTAGATATGAGGTGGATTCTCACACTAAATTAATTTTCTTTTCCCAATAAAAATGAATAATACATGTGCACATAGTATTTTGACCTTCATATTATAAATTTCTCCCTCAACATGTCTATAGATCATGACAAACACTCCCTCACTTAAGTGTGACAAATAGGTGTGTAACATATGCCCCCTAAAGTATGAGGTCAGAAGAAAAATTGATGGCAGAAATACTTTACAAACATGTGTGCAAAATGCATTGGAATAGGAGAGCTAGATGTAAGCTGCAAACAACCATAAAATAATATATATGTAGCAACCCCAAGGTAGGCATAACCATACTTAGAATAAACTGACTCAAAAAATGGCCGTCGACCAATACATTACGGATCCATGAAAGTACTGACTAAGGATACGACCACCAAAAATACAACGTGGATCCATATATCCATGACTCGATTAGGTCGTAGCCATGAAAGAATACACCATGGAGCTACAATATGAAAAAAATTAGCCATAGACCAATATAAATTGGATCTATGTGACAACATATATATCACTAAAATCACCAACATGATGACCAAACTAAAATATTTTAAGTAATCAAATAGTCTCAATCACAACTTGGGTGCCAGAGGAGTTCCCAGGGTCTTCATCCCGATCCAAAAATGGTATGATTATGGCCATGTGAATATATGTCATGATGTCAAACATGGTAGAAACCACTTGATTAACGGTCATTAACAAGTGCGAGGGAAATCACCAATGATGACAATGACTCCCAAGGTACCCTAGCACATTCCAACAAATGTGAATAAATAAGATGAAGTAGAACATTTATGGAATCATTCGATCGAAGGTCAATGATGTAAACCTATTTTCAAAAGTGAGGAGACCTACCATTGAGGCATGCAAGTTCCAAGGTACTAACTGGTTTCTAAGTCTATTTTTTGGATAATGTGTTGAATTCGACAAGAACATACTCGTCGAAGGAGGGCCGTGATGTATCCCATCATCAACACGAAACTGACAGAATAAAGTGATGTAATATGATAGATCAAATGAGTTCAAATTGACACAAGGATGATGGTTGGTAATACTATAGAGTGGTGGACTTGGATAGAAACTTCCCTTGGGCATTGTGAGGCATGATAAATGACTTGGAAACATTGAATTGATTGAGAGATAAACCAAAACACAATGTGATGATAATTTGGGTACTCTTCGGGTGATCCAAAGGAGTATGATGACTCATAATATTGGTATGAATAAGAGATAAGAAGATTAAAAAACTAGAAGACAAGACACAAAAAAGTACCATGTTCAAGGGTGACAACAAACAACTACCATAATGCCTTCTAAAACTTGACCCACTTCCCTCATCCCCCCCCCCCCTTTCATGATTGGTGAGTACCTATTTGTTTTTTAATGAGATTGAGGAGGATAATATATTCTCAATATATCTCATCTTCGATGAGTTCCTCATCACATGTTTAACAAACCTTAATAAGAAGGGGTTCGGTCCCATATGGGTCCTTCACTATATAATTTTACGAGCCTAGAGAAGATAAGCTCATAATATTTTCACATTTAGAGAGTCTTAAAAGAACTTAAAGGAGACTCTAGGGTTGTTCTTTTTTGTAAATTTAGTCTCCTAAGCCCAAAAAAGTATAAAACAATACAAGGGAGAACTCTTCTAGTCAAGGTTTACTAGAGTATTCCTTTTTCATAATTAGCCCAGCCGGTCTAAAAAAAGGGTTAAACTTACAACGAATAGAAACCCTTTCAAATCCTTTTAACAAGTGTGAAAGGAAACAAGTTCGCTCTGAAATATTTTCATGTTTAAAGAGTCTGAAAAAAGATTAAAGTAGACTCCAAAGACTTCATTTTTTAATGAGCTTGAAACACAGAATGTAACTGTGATCGAAGTGTCTACTTCATTTTTACATGAACTTGAAACAAAGAATGAAACTATACTTGGGGTGTATGCTTTAGTTTTAAATGACCTTGAAAAAGAGATTGAAACTATGCTCAGGGTTGTTTTCATTTTTAAATGATATTGAAACCAAAAATGAAACTATGCTCAGGGTTGGTTTCATTTTTACACGAGATTAAAACAAAGGATAAAATTATGCTCATGGTTGGTTTCATTTTTACACGAGCTTGAAACTAGAAAATAAATTATGCTCGGGGTTGGTTTCATTTTTAAACTACATTGAAACTGAAAATGAAACTTTTATCAAGGTTGGTTTCATTTTTAAATGAGATTGAAATAAAAAATGAACTATGCTCGAGGTTGGATTCATTTTTATGCAATATTGAAACCATCAAATGGAAATTTTCTCTAGGTTGGTTTCAATTTTACATGAGATTGAAACCATCAAATGAAACTTTGCTCGGTGTTGGTTTCATTTTTACATGAGATTGAAACCATCAAATGAAACTTTTCTTGGAGTTTTGGTTTCATTTTTAAATGACGTTGAAACAAAAAATGGACTATGCTTGGGTGATACCCATTAGCGATTTTTATTCCCAACATGATGTCTATAGGTTGGTACTTTTCCCCTAGAATGATCGGTAGAAGCTAGCAGCTTAACTCCAACAAGATGTTCAGAGGCTAGAGTCATGCCCCCCAAACTTTGTTTCATTCACCGACTCTTCTTTTGCAGCCAAAACGAATCTTGGATAATAATAGGAATAGGTTCACTAGAGAGGGAGGAAGAAAGAGGATCAACTAACACATGAGGAATAAATGAAGGTTTAGGTACTAGATCTAGTGAAAGATCAGATATAGGGGAGTTTGTTTTAGTTTTTAATGACCTTGACACAAAAAGAAAACTATTGTCATGGTTATATGTTTAATTTTTTAACGAGATTGGCACAGAAAGATAACTATGCTCATGGGCATCTGTTTCATTTTTTAATGAGCTTGAAATAGAGAACAAACTATGCTCATGTGTGTCTGTTTCATTTTTTAACGAGCTTGACATAAACAATGAACTATTCTCATAGTCATCTATTTCATTTTTTAATGAGATTGATTTTTTGTTATGGTAAGTTACCCCTGTGGACAGGTGAAACCACCCTTGGATCAAGACACCTCTTGATCCAAGACATAAGAAAAAAAATGGTGAACTACTTTCCTCTTAGACCTATTTCGACAACTAGAATGAGAAGGAAGAGATGGATGACTTACCTTTTTATGATGGTGATCTAGATTATTTTTGGCACGAAATGAGAGAAGAGATATAATAAAGTAATGTACAGAGATATATCAGATACCCAATAATATAACAAAAATGTATCACAGATGCATTCATAAACACAGAGATACAATAATACACATTTTTTTATTATTATTGAGCGAAAATACAGAGTGAAATAATCGCTAGAATGGTGGTAGCTTATCTCTAAGAAGAGATGTGTCCGCTACTTGCATTCACAAGAAGATGATTTAACCATGAGGTTCCAAAGAAATTTTTATCATAAAGAAAATCCAAAACCCTAACCTCGGAATATGAAAAGCCAACAGTTTTGTGGAACTTGTTTTGGGTAGTTTGGTGTATCAACTTCCTGGGGGCGTAACTTTGGCATACGATCTTCGTTTGGGGAGGACAATAGCTCATTGGAAAGGTATCATCGAGGAGATTAATTGTGGGGGATAAATTAGAGACTTTGGATAATTTAGAAGATCGATCCTGAAAATCCTTCATTTAGGCCTTCAAAATGGTCCCAAAAGTTAAAAACTGCTAAAAGTAGTAAATTACCAAAATTGCCAGAAAACTGTTTTGGGCCAGTTGGAAAAGGTGGGTGGTCACCAATATCCACCTAGATCAATCCATTATCCTTAGTAGGTAATGGTCTCCATTGCATTGAGTTCCTGGGGGAGAGGGAAAATCATTTGTTGAATCTTCATCTTGATGAGCTACTTGCCTTGTTGGAGAAATTGTGTTTCTTAGCTTGTTGAAGGTTGTCATGAAATTGTGGCTAGAAGGGTTGGACATTTTTAACCAATCTGGATACATGATATTCTTGTGTGCATAAGGAATCTTTTCATTTTGTTGCAATCTTGTCGACCTACTTCTGTTGGAAAGAAGGTGCTTGGGTCAAGGATGTAGTGGTTGCAGTATCCTTAGGTTCCCCTTTTGAATAGATTGTGAAGAAGCTAAATTTTGTAGTATGAGATACTACCTTGCGGAACTGTTTAGGTGGAATAGTAGTTGGAACTACCTCTGGTATTATGTAGATATGACCCCCCATAGAAACAATGACACTGCGGGGTCAAGACTCATAAATAGAAGGGCATTTCCACATATATGGCTAGCCCAAGAGAACATCACATACATCTAGTGGGGAAACATCGCATAATACCTCATCCTTGAAGGGATGGATGCCATATGAAAATCGACACTGGTAGCTAACACAAAGATCTTGTCCCTGGCGAAGCCACTCGTTGTTGTATGGCTACGGGTGTGGTGTTGTCAACAATCCCAACTGTTTGACGACCTCTGCTGATATGAGGTTCTTTTGGCTTCTGCTATCAACAATAAAATGCAGCAGGGTCCCCTTCACCCACATCTGTGAATGAAAAAGGCACTCCCTCTCTTCTAGATCTGTTGGTTCTTTTAGTTTAATTGATGCGGTCATGCCAATAGCAGTGGGGTCTGCTTCGAAGATCTGTCTTTTACCGATATTTTTAGAATCATATTCTAAATTAGGGTTTGGTTCCTTGTCTTTGATCTCATCCACCAATGACTATTTTGAGCGACATTCATCGATGTTGTGCCAGGAGATTTTGTGGAAATCACACCTTTTTCTGGTGTCTTTCTTTGTCTTCCTATGACCCTTCTTTTCCTGTGGCTTGGACTGGTTTTTAGGAGACTGCTTGTTAGGGCCGTCTTTATCATACTTTGGTTATTATGGATTTGCAGACTTGAACTCCCGTTTTCTCTAGTGCTTAAATTTATGCTCAATTTTAACAACATATCGATAAGCAACACCGAGTGATGAGATGTACAGAAAATCCATTTCAGTTTGGATGTATCTATGTAGAGCCCCACAATATTTCAGATTCAAATGTCATTCAGAGTCTTTGATACCCATCTTGGTGCGCAAGGTATGGAAGGTATTTGTGTACTTCGGAACTGCTTGGCCCCTCTCTTGCTGCAGTGTGGTCCATCTCATATACTGGTCCTCATAGTTTCCAACAGGGTAATACTATTCCTTTACCGCATCCACAAAAAAATCCCAAGTGGTATCGGGCCCATATATTCCAGAATCTTCTGTGGAACTTTTCTCGCAGTAAGTTTCCCATCAATGTTTGACATGGGGGAGAGCTTTAAGGAGTGCGGAGGTGATCTTTTCCCCATCGGAAAAATGGTGAATAGAGAAATAACCTTCTAGTATATTTAACCATTTGTCTAGGGCATCCGCATCTATTTGACCTTCAAATACGGGAATGTCAAAATTAACTTGTACCTTGAAAGGTGAGGTTCCTCCAAAGTGTCTACTTGATGAATATGTTCCTGCTTCTATCGACAATCATTGAAGGATGTGGGAAAAATTCTCCATCATTTCATTCCTCTATCACGTGAGAGCTTTCTCAAGCAACAGATTGATAGAATATTCTGCTTCACTGTTTTTATTTTCTTCTATTATGGAGGATTTCTTGGGCGTGTGAGAGAAATTTTCCTCAAGAGAGACAATATCGAGACCCAAATTGCTATACTCGGACCTCGTTGGGGACATGCACTAAAAAATGATCAAGAGCAGCCTGCTCTGATACCACTAATCCAGATTATTTTCGGCACGAAATGAGAGAGAAGATAGAATAAAGTAATGTACAGAGATATCTCAGATATCCAATAATATAATAGAAATGTATCAGATATGCATTCATAAACACATAGATACATTAATACACATTTTTCTATTAATGAGCGAAAATGTACAAAGACTGTAAAAATACAGAGTGAAAGACTAGCTAGAATGGTGACAGCTTATCTCTGAGAAGAGATGTGTCTGCTACTCAGATTCGCAAGAAGATGATTTTATAATGAGGCTCCAAAGGCCTTTTTTTTATAAAAAAAATCCAAAACCCTAACCCCGGAAGATGAAAAGCCAACAATTTTGTGGACCTCGTTTTGGGTAGTTTGGTGTATCAGTTTCCCGGAGGTGTAACTTTGGCATATGATCTCCGTTTGGGGTGCACGATAGCTTGTTGGAAAGGCATCGTCAAGGAGATTCATTTTGGGGGCTCAATTAGAGCCTTTATCTATCATTGAGAATATCTATCATGAAAAACATTCATTTAGGCCCTCAAAATGGCCCTGTAAGTTAAAAACTGCTAGAAATAGTAAATTACCAAAATTGTCAGAATACTGTTTTGGGCCAGTTGGAAAAGGTGGGTGGCCACCGATATCCACCCGGATCATATGGTTGTCCTCATTTCTCCAGCCTTTGACCTTGATTTCCAAGATCCTAGGCACAAGAAAAGACATGCAAAGAAAAAAGAGAAACCTCCTTCTTCCAAACTATATTGTTAATTGAGAATAGATCTATCTATGTTGAATTTACAACAACAAACATGCATACAATTGAACGCATAAACATGATAGGAATAGACCAAGTTTTGTATTAATGAAAATCCAACAAAATGGAAGCACTTACAATCTCAAGTTTGAAATTTCAACAACTTCTCCAAGCTCTCCTATGTAGCCCCTCTTGAATGTCACAAGATCATAGGTATGATATTCCCAAGTTATCCTCCCTAATCTCTCCCATAAGGAATTTAAATATTTTTCCATTTGAGAACTAACTCAACAATCCAAGGAGAATATCTCTCACTAGATCCACTAAATTGGGATCTCCAATATTATTAGGGAGAAACTATCTCTCAAGGAATCTAAGGAGGAAATATCTTTCAAGATCTATCAAATTAGAATATTGGTTTGAGAAAATCTTTCAACCATCCATGAGATACTCAACTTGTCCTTGAGATTAGGAAACTAGATGTTAGGTGGATTCTCACACTAAATTGATTTCCTTTTTTCAATAAAAATGAATAATACATGTGCACATAGTATTTTTACCTTCATATGATAAATTTCTCCCCCAACATGTCTAGGAATCATGAAAAACACTCCCTCACTTAAGTGTGATAGATATATGTGTAATGGTCTCTCATTTCAGTTGGGTTTATTTTATAAAGAACAAGAATCTTGTCTTTGAAGATTTCAAATAATTTAGACCCTTTGTTGAAAGAAATATGGACAACCCATCAAGTTCCTGAGATCAGACAATGGTGGTGAGTATGTGAATCGACCTTTTGAAGAATACCTAGTTTTACATTGTATTGAATGGTAGCAGTTAGTCCCTCATACACCTCAACAAAATGGCATTGCAGAACAAAATAATCAAATGTTAGTTGAAATGGCTATATGTATTTTGCAAGACAAATATTTTCCTCACTTATCGATTGAAGTTGTTTATTGTGAAAATTATCTATTTGAGTTGTTCATTTGGCCACTTGAGATATTACTTTGGTCACTCCACTCGAATCATTGTGTGGAAGGAAGCCCTAAATTGGCCACCTCTGTGTTTTTGGACATTGTGTTTCCTAGGTTCATATTTTCGATGATTGAAAAAATAAATTGGATGCAAAGAGTCATGCTGGAATCATGATGGGATACTATAAAGAATATAAATCCTATAGATTGTTTGAACCTATAAAAAAATAGATGATTACCACAAGAAATGTATGGTTTCATGAGAATTGTTATGGAATTAAGTTGTAGAATACTTACTTTGTATTCTTACAGGATTATCACTTTGATTTTGTTTTTGATTTTGGTGCTCTTATTCCACTTTTAAGTCCTATTCGATTGTCAAAATCTATTCCTGTTTCGACTAGACATTAGACTTCCAAGTCGAGTGGTCAATCAATTTCTATTTCAACTGGTCTAGCATATACTTTGACTAAAACTGTTCCAAATTATGATTGACCTTCTAGAATGAACAATAATTCACCCCTTTTTATCTACCTTGATGGGTTGCCAATACCTTTGGAGCTATTGTTCCTAATGTCAGTCATATTTCTTGAGGCCAAAAAACTCACAATTAGAAGAAACATGTCAGTGGTGCGTTGATGACTCATGTTCTTGAAACTTATGACCCTATTACCTTCTTAGATGAACAAGGAAAACCTAAATGAGAGAAAGATATGTAAGCAAAAACATATTCTTTACTGAAGAAGAACACTTGGGATTTAGTCCTTAACCTCAAGGGAAGAACATTGTGAAGTGTCGATGGGTATACAAGACCAAATTCACATATAGAGGTGTTGTTGAGCATCATAAAGAGTGCTTGGTTGTGAAAGGATTTTTTCAACAAGAAGGCATCAACTACATTGAGACCTTTTCCCTTGTATCAAAGATGAACTATGTTCGATTGATTCTTTCTCTTGCTACTTGATTTGGATGGAACATCCATGAAATGGATGAGAAGAGTGATTTTCTTCATGGAGACCTACTTGAAGAATTTTTCATGGAACAACCCCCTAGTTTTGTGACAAATTCTAACTTGGTTTGTCAACTTCATAAGTCTCTTTGTGGTTTAAAGTAGGTTCCCAAAGCTTGGTATGATAAGATTGATAGTTTCCTTATTCAAATTGGTTTCAAACATTGTTAATATGATCACAGTATATATGTACTCCATATTCATGGAAACACTTTGATTATTATTATATATGTTGATGAACTTGGCATAACTAACAATAACATAGATCTCATTCTTAGGTCGAAGAAAGAAATTGTTGATGAACTTGGCATAACTAACAATAACATAGATCTCATTCTTAGGTCGAAGAAAGAACTTGTTGACTCCTTTGACATGACAGATCTTTGTATTCTACATTATTGTTTAGGTCTTCAAGTATTACCATTGTCTGTTAGTTCTTTCATTTCTCAATCTAAATATGTAATGGATCTTTTGACACATTTTAAGATAGAATATTATAACTCTTTTGCTACTCCTTTTCAATATGGTGTTAATATAAGAAACACTTGTCAAACTCCCCAAGTCGATGCAACACTCTATTGAAAATTGGTTGGCAGTCTCACTTATCTTACTCATAGTTGACCTGTAATTTCCTTTTTTTATTAGTATGGTTTCTCATTTCATGCACGATCACAAATAAAGTCATTGGAAAGTAGTTACATTAATTGTTCATTATCTCAAGGGTACCACTCATCTTGGTATCAAGTAATGTCAATGTTAAGAGTTGTTGTTCAGCTTCACTAAATCTAAATGTGGAGGCGAAAGTGATGATTGGAAGTCCGCTTCTGGCTGTGTTTTTTTTCAGCACTAGAACATTTTTTTTATCATTTAAGAAAAATAGAATGTAGTCTCCTTGTCGACTATAGAATAATAATATCATGGTGTCATTCATGTAGGTGTAGAGGTAGTATGGATTCACCAACTTCTAGGTGAAATTGGATTTCCTATATAGACCTTGACTACACTTTACTGTGACAATCAAAGTGCCATTCAAGTTGCTGACAACCCTCTTACCCGAGACATGTTGAGCTCCATGCTCACTATTTGAGATAGTTGATTCATGATAACATTGTCTCTCTTGTTTACTATAGAACAAATGATTGGGTAGTTGATATATTTACGAAGCCATTATTTGAAGCTAAATTTATCGAGCTCTGTACGATACTTGGGATTCATGAAGATGCAATTATGGGGGGTTTCCTACTGACGTAATTTGACATTATAAATATCTAGATCCATGTTCTTATGGGGTGTTGTTGGAACCTCAGGTTCTAATGTTTCATCACACTTCTAGAATCAGTGGCTCAGGCAGTCAACCAACATATAGAAACAATAAGTTGAGGAATCAACCAAATATATACTTCAGTTGGTGGAGTGTTGGGTTCTTTTGGTACATGCTTGAGTGAGTCCTATCCTTATTAAAATTGGGGATTTTTAGACCTAGGGTTCATCAAAAGTTTTCCAACAAAAACCCCAAAGCATCGACAAATAAATACTTGACCAAGGCCTAGGAAGGTCTCACCTTAGATGTAGAGAGGATCAAAGATACCATAGGTTCTTGTGAAAGGGATGAAGTCTTAAACATACAAAAAGTCACTACAATTGAAACCCATGTAAATCATTTCTAAAAAACTATTAGGACAAAGAATTAAAACAATATACACACATGTTCAACTCATACATAATAGACATAGAATGAATCAAAACTCTTATATATTTATTACTAGAAGAATTCCATCATGTCAGAGATATACATTGTGCAAGACAAACACATATGAAAACCATAGAAATTCATATCGTTGCTATATAAAACCTCATAATTACAACATGCTGCACAATGCGCCTTTGCTCAAAACTAAGACATAGAATAAACATAGGACTATATTCCAAGCATTACAAAAATACAACAAGCTCACAGTGAGATCGATATTGATAGCTAAGCCAACTCAAAAAATCTAACTCTATTTATAATGTTAAATTTTCCTTTAATATCTTTCTCAAATGGGGAGCGTTGTCTCTTTCATCTTTGCTCCACTCGTTTGTATGATACAACTTCCTCGCGTGCTTCTGGTGCCTGCCAACACTCCACATATAATTTTTGCATGAAGGGAAATCTTAACTTCTTGGCCAACATGTTCTCTTTCTATCCCACATCTTTGTATACTATTGGCAACAATCATTCGGGAATATTTATTGATGATTCCTTTCTTGATTCCATTGGAAATATTTTTGATTTCCAGCGCAGCTGAAAAAACTCGAACAGGTGAGTATTTGGTCATCTTTAATATTGGACTGCTATTGAAAAAACTCAATCTAGTGTGAAATCTAGGCCATCCCTCAGGCGTTTCCTTAGGCACACAAAAAACTATGGAATGTGCATGCACCACTTTGATTGTGCATGCACACAAAACTAAACCCAAAACTTTGGGTGCCAATAGGCCCCCACCACTATTATCTAGCTCGTCCTTGAGCCAACTGCGTTAAGGAATGACCACCATTGTGGATGGTATGGTACTTCTGAATTCATTCAAAAAGTACTTATACTAGAGTTAGGGTTCTTTGAGTTGGGTCTGGAGGTCATTGGAAAGTTGAGTAGTTTCCTCATTGTCGATGGTTGTGGCCTAAGGATTTGTTAAATCTATGGTGTTGGGTTTCTCTACAAGGGGGGCAGCAACAAATTATATGTTTAGGAGATAAGTACACCAGTTCATATCCCCGTTGGCCAACAAAGTGATTAAATCTCACATATTTTGTTGCTCATCCCTAGATAAAGTGATCTCTTTTGTCCATGTGGCAATGAAATGCATTGCAACAACATGCTCTTTGGGGGGAAATGAACCCACATCTCATTTTTGTTGCACAAACTCAACCTCTACTACATGAGTATGATCATAGAGAGTTGTGAGATCTAGAGGGATCTATAAATAATCCCACAACTTGAATCTCTAAGTGATGAGTGCGAAAAATCCTTGAGAATGGTATCAATTCTCCTGAACAATGTTGATTGCGTGAGAAATTTTCTGGTGGAGGGTGATTCCTTTTGGGGTTAGATGTTGTAGCTAGTATTGAAGTTCATGATTCTGTGACTACAGAGCCAAAACATGTGCAACAACTGACTTCATTTTCTGTAGATATGTAATATATGACATTGGTGGTGTCAATGGGGATACCTGGGAGTAGGACTCATTGAGGGAGGTGATCAAATTGTTGTAGTTTCAAAGAACAAATGTATATTTTCCATGATTTTTTGCATGTGAAACCACTTGAACCATGTGTAGATCCTATAACGTCTTCTAGGTTTGTTCCAGTTCCTAGCATGCAACAAATTCCCTTTGTAAGTGGGATTGAGTGGCATCATGACTGGAATGCTCTTTCTCATAGCTAATTTGTAACTGGGCGAGTTCCTAGTGAAGGGATTGTTGGCATTCCCTGAGCTCATGGACCAAGGAAGTGATAAAGCGCAGGATGTCTGTTGTAGGAACCCGGGACAAGTCTAACTCAGTTCTGGCTGATATTGACGGGATGCTTACGAGTGGATTAACACTGATCAGTCAATGAGGATTGGCTCCCAAAACCTCGAGGGTTGGATTAGATGAAGATGGAGATTCTGAGAAAGAGGGTAAAGAAAAATAGTGGCCTAAAATATTCATTTTCTTGATCATGTCATTGTGTGAGAATTGTTGTTTGGATAATTGCATGCAAATATATTTCGTCAATTTTGCAACCTATCATATTTGAGTGGGAGAACCCTCCTCAGTTTTCTTATTAGATGTTGTATGATGACATTTATTGGCCCTAGAGTGGGGTTTATATTCAGATGTGGACAATGTGGCTTCTTCTACAATTGGGGTTTTATTCGAGCAGGGTTTTTAGTGTGGCATACCCTCTTTCTCTCTTTGGCTTTGGCATTGTTCACATAAGACCCACTCACATTTGGAGAATGTGCAGGGGAGTTGGAAGATTTTGTATCCATGGTCATTGTTGCTATCATGTTTTCCTCTATTTGATATGAATAAGTTTACATGTAAGGAGATGGGTTGCAAACCAGACAACCAAATAATTTATGGTAGGGATGAGAACGTCACATTTTCCTCTTCATGTGTCGTATTCAAAATACACTTCCTCTAGCAGTGCATCCTTCACTTTAAGAGTGTTTTCTAGATTTTCACCTCAATTGGGAAAACCAGGGACTTTGTGTATACTAGTGTTGTGTTGGTTTTATCACTTGGGTGAGAAAAAAAACAACACTTGCATGTCTAGATGGGCTTGTTAGACAAGAAAAAAATTTGTGAGTGGGATAAACAAGCCAAACACATGGATAAACAAAGAAATAAACTAAAATAACTAAGAAATGAAAGTTAGAAAACATGAGAAACTTAGAACCATAAAAATCAACCAATGACCAATATAATGCTACCAATGGATCAATAGATTAGTAGGCAAAACACCGTAGAGAAAAATGAGGACTTATGAGTCCCCTCTTCCTCCTTGGGAGGGATCTTGAGTTCCCTAATGGAGAGATCTTCTTACAATGGAATAAAAATGGAAAATGGTGAAAAACAATGATTTCTATTCCCTCAAGAGGTGAGTGGAATGGCATATTGCAATGATTCTTGAAGGCTCCAAAGAGAAAAGAGGATTCTCAAGGGAGAATTGAGGCAACATAATAATATTATGAAGATCTAGGTTTCTTAGTGAACCCATGGCTCTTATTTATAGCATTTATTCAAGGAAAAATGTAATTGGTTCTTGGTGTGAACAAGGGGCCTTTCAGATCACCCTCTAGTCCTTGAACAACCCCCCATTCGGATTTAGCTTAGATATGAAGGTCAAATCAGGTTGGGAGCTGGTCCATAAGTGGTTGGGGGCCGACAAGAACCATAAATGCATCGTTCATAGAAGTGCGCAGATTTTCTCATACACAACCACACATTTGGCACATTGTGTGCTCCAAGGGCTTTGTTGGCCCGCACACTGTGCAAGTGTTTCCTTTTGTGAATTTGCGCATGTCAATTTTTGCCCAATTGTATAGTTTTTTTTCTTTTGAAATGCATTTCAGTGCTACAAGTGAACTAGTTGATGTTGTCATTGTTGTGTTTCTATAACCATTTGCATGTAATGTTGCAGATGATATTTCAGTGATAACATATGCCCCCTGATGTGTCAGGTTAGGAGCATACGTATAGACAAAATACATCAATGTTTCTTTTACTGAGAGTGCCATTGTACTAAAAAGTGCTGAGAGGAACTGTAAGACCGATCCACTGGAGGGAGAGGGGAAACTGTGGGACCCAAAAATTTCTCTAGGGTGAAAAAAATGAAATATGTGTACAAACGAGGTGGGCATGCCCCATGCTCGTGTCATGTAACCAAAATGTGAGATGGTAACTGTAGATGTATGTTGATGTAGATAATTGTAGTGCCCTCAGGGGTTGTTGATAACAATAGATGATAGTCCTGAATGGTGAACATACTTTGAAATGAGGCAAGGACACCTGTAGGAAGCGTCAATGACTCATAGGCATTGATGGCCTAACAAATTCATAGGTCTTCGGCTGGTATGAAAAAACTACAATAGTCACATATTAAGACCCACAGTAACATGAGAGTTTCTGGAAGTCGAATGTTATGGGGGTCAACAAAATCAAAGAGAAATGATGATTCTCTCTGTGACGTCTGAGACTCCTCATTGTAATGGTAATGAGGGTCAATATATTGTCACCCTTCTAGAAACTAAGCTAATGTGAACATAAAGGGAGACATGACTCCAAGAAACATAGGTCTTTGGTAAATCCACTAAGATGAGATCAAGTACTAACAGGTAACATGAACGAATTCAAGAGGTGGTGAGACTCAAGACTTCCCTTGGTTGGGGAATTTTGAAGGATTATTGGCAACAACCGTAAAACTGTATCTAGTGTCTAGGGGATGACTAGATATGGGGTTAAACTATGCTAGAGGATAAAAAAGTGGACAAACTCAGAGATCATGGGTATGTGGAATTGGGATACTCGGGGTTCGTGAACAATGTTAGAATGAAAAAGAGTGGATGCCCCAACCAAGGGCGACGTGGGTAGCTTTGCCCTGGGAAAAGAAGGTCATCAGGGGTGATGAAAAAAAACTAAGTAAATGATGGAAACAAAGTCTTTTTACAATTACCAAATAAATAAAGAATAATTTGGGGTGAGTGTATAGATACAAAAACAGGTGCCCCAGTGCAAGATGGCTTGGCCTGTGAGGGTGCAAGTTGCAAAAGAGAACCAGTGGAGGGTGGGGGCCCCATGGGTGTGTTTCTGTATGAGCTAAATGAATGGAGGGAAATATGTAGATGGGAAAAATGATGGTGTGTGAGATGGAGGGTTGATGACACTACGAAGGTGTAGTCAATATAATTGAGATGAGATGACATGGGAGTCCATTTGGGAAAGCTAGCAATATCATGAGAAGAAGTATGTGGTTCATTCTCGGAAGAGCATAAGACTATAGAGAGTCCCATCCCTAGGGGGGTGAAATCGGCATGAGTTTCAAGTGGCCAAGGGGAACTATGAATGGGACAACTCATGTGGGGGAGAGTGCTACTATGTGATAGTACCAAAATGCAGTAGAGGTGATGGTACTACCGAGCCAGATGTAAGGACCCTAAAGGTAAAATTCAGAGGGTGTGACTGGGAGATGCAATTGATTTATAGAGGGAATAATTACATGCCAGTGTCAAACATATACCTAGAGGGACTACGTTTCTTTGACAACCAGGTACCTACACACAAGAAAACCAAATACCCGACATGAAAAATATCTGATGGTAAATAACATATAACATTTATATGATAATTTTGAATATTAGCATGCATACTTGAACATGACGTGAGAAAAATGTTGCTTCAGGGCCAAGTTCAGATGATGACCCAGGGAATGTGGATGTGTAGATGGCGGGACCGACATCTCATGGCTGAGAATAGATCAAAAAACAAAGTCTCTGGGCTCTTGTAACTGAGTGTGGAAGTTTGGAAAAAGGGACTATATATGGCTGGTGGGCCCACAATGCCACCTCATTTGTACCCGCTGCTATAGTGATTTGACGAGAGAATTCAGAGGAGATTTAGTAATTACTGGAGCTTGAGTCGACTGATCCGGTAGTTGCAAGAGCCAAGTTAGTGGTCCCATCCTCCCGAATAGTTTGAATTTGATAGAATTGAGTTAGGGGGTGTATAGATGGTCATACAAGGGTATTTATGAGGTAGGGGCCTACCAGTGCATGGGAGAAGGAAGAATACCCACGTGTAGATGAATGGATATAACCCGTTCTCTCATGCAAAGTGTTCAGATGTGCTTAACACAGTCGCGCATGTGGGTGCGGGGGAGGGAAAAATAGGCAGGCATGAGATGTGTGCATGTTAAATCGACAACTGCACACTATGCATAGCTATTTCTCAGACAACTACGCATCAATGCACAACTGTCCAGATAATAGGGATGCATATGTGTGCATATGTTTGGGTGAGAACTATGCATGGGATGCATGACTATTTTTCTGATAGCTACACATGAGTGTGCAACGAATAGGTGCGCATATGTGCACACCTATATGGGTGAAAGCCTCGCACTGGAGGTAAGGCTAAGGGAGTTGAAAGTTTGAATTTTTTGATGTTGTTTATGGATGATGAGGGATGACCAAGTGTTTTTTTGTGGATGCAAGTGATCAACATTGACTAGAGAGCATGATGCCAGTGAATTGGAGAGAGAGAGAATGGGAGCATCTTAGGGAGGCAGTGAGACAACAATTGGGAGTTCAGAGGCACTTGGCAACCTGTGGGTTGCTCAAGTTCTTCGACTTCCCATTGATATGGTCACATGATTTCCTTCTCTAGTACCTGATCACTATGTGGAGAACTGATCTACAATGTTTCATCGTTAGGGGGTAGTAGGTGAAATTATCGACTGCCAAGGATGTCTATTTTCTGACGGGGTCCCATTCAATAGGATGGCTCTTCCTACTGACCCCTAGTTATAGGGGGATGAGAGAGTGGTTGACTTGGCATGTCACCATTGCTTGGGGCTGAACTCGTTGTCTAGTTCAATCATTCGGATTGAGGTGATTGATGAGCTCTTGAAAGAGTGTCTCGTCGCCATGGTAGTGAGGATCTATGGATCCTTTGAGACTCAACAGATCACAAGAGGTCAATGAGGATTGTGGAGAGGATTCTGGATGGGACCACTTTTCCTGGGGGCTTATGCTACACTCTAGGATGATGGGATAGATTCATCGGTGTCGGACATCCAACTTCGGTGAATTTTTCTTTGGCTCCATCTTGGTGGCGTGGTTTCTAGAGAGGGTGCTCTTGTTGCACCCTATGTTCTTGCTGGAGCCTGTAGGGACACGAGAGCTGCATCTGATGTGGTGGGCCCATGTGATGGCTCGTCATGGGGGAGGGGAGGGTGGTCCTTACTTCATGGCCACGGTGGAATGAGTGTGGTGAAAAATTCCATAGGTGATACTACAATATCCATATGCTGGTATGGATTACCGACATGACCCTGATATAATGTTGCCTCCTGGGGAGGACTGGGATCAGGGAGGCATGTCTTGTGTATTTATGTTTCATGATTTTGATAGTGTAGCATATGATTATATATGTATATATGGATGTTTACTCTATATTTGGTGTTGTTTTGCATATGTGGGGCCTTGAGGCTGAGAGGCAGAGATGGTCGGGGAGCCGTCCCATCGAGGATCAGTACGACCGCTGCCAACAGAGCCAACGGTGGGGCAGACACAGAGATAGGATGATGTTGGTTCTAGACCAACACATGCACCACCAACAGGATAGAGGTGGAGACTAGATGACGTTGGTGCTGGACTGACACATGAACCATAAACAACAACTGAAGGGACGCTGGATGACTTGCATTGCCGCTTTGATCGGGTGTTGCAGGGTGTGCCAGAGGCAATGTGGGCCCACATATAGGATGATGAGGTTGTAGAGTAGTGCATGGGTGTACCTACAGAGTGGTGCACTCTGATACGTCGTGCGACTGTAGCGAGGGCAGTGATGACTGGTCAACTACCCCCTGGACCTGGAGGGTCCCCAGCTGGTGGGACTCCTCCAGTCGATAGAGGACCTAGGGGGGAGCTCTGGGGGCGCCATGATTACCAAGATGTGTATTTTATAGTCTTGAGAGGCTAGTTTGTATAGGGTAGGGGGTACCCATTTTGTATAGGGTAGGTGGTACCCATTTTGTACCTATAGGGGTGAGGGGACTCACTGGCCTATGAGCAATGTGTTATAACCCTAAATTGCACCACACATGCTTACCTGGCATCAGGCCAACTCATGTCTCTTCCTTGCCAAATCCATGCTGAATAAAACCTTGAAAACCCTCTTAAATCAAGTGGCATGTGCCGTAACCCTCTACTACATGCGTTGGAACGCTGGCAGGCCTACTACTACATGCGTTGGAACGCTGGCTCCCCTACTACAGCCCGTGTTTACCTAACAAAGCACAAAAACAGGAAAGTTGTCGACGAGACAAAAATATTTGGGTCAGTTAACTGGAACTCCCAGCCATGCATGGCAGAGAGTTCGTCCAAAACCCTAGCTCCTTCTAGCCTATAAAAGAAGGGGTAGGGGTACTATTTGGAAGAGGAAAAAGATAACAAAGAAACTCTGCCCAATTGCCGAATCCATTTGTCCCAACCCTTTAGCCTTTCCTCAAGCCTAACAAGAATTCAAGCAAAGCAGTTGGAGGAAAAAGAAGAGGAGGATCCCAGGATCAGGATCAGGATCGAGGAACGGTGGCTGGTCTCTATCATTATTGTAAGTTGATTCACCTTGAGATTAATAACAGAATACTTTTGTCGTCCCAATGCACGAGTGATATATATTTTATTTGATTTATGATTAATCTCTAACCCTAAGGTAGAAGAATAGCATGCATGCGTAGTGTTTTGTCTTGATTGTAGGATTGTCTTTGGAAGGAGCAGCGAAAGCAAGAGGATAAAGCGCAACGGAGGATCTACATCAAACATCGATAGTAAATGGTTAGTAGGTCTTTTCCATGCTTATATGTGAAAAAGGGGTTTGAGTATTGGGGTGATAGGTTAAAAGTGTTTTCTTTAAGGTCATGATCTGCGTACAAGTTCAGCCCTAGCTTGTTAGTTCATAGGGTATTATTTCCCAACAATAGAATTGGCGACTATTTATAGTCATTTGACATGGATCTACAATGTATTTGATTGGTAGCCATGGTTCTATTTTATTCCGAGCATGGTTATGCCTGCCTCGGTGAGACATTTGATATTTTTTGCAGACGACACCTTCTGATTCCCAATTCCTGGGCTCACTCATTCAGCATATTAGTATAGATTGGTAAAGAATTGGTAATGTATTTCGGCCATTAGATGATCTTCTGACCTCACACATTAGGGGGCATCTGTTATAACCCTAAATTGCACCACACATGCTTACCTGGCATCAGGCCAACTCATGTCTCTTCCTTGCCAAAGCCATGCTGAATAAAACCTTGAAAACCCTCTTAAATCAAGTGGCATGCGCCCTAACCCTCTACTGCATGCGTTGGAATGATGGCAGGCCTACTACTGCACGCGTTGGAACGCTGGCTGGCCTACTACAACCCGCGTTTACCTAACAAAGCACAAAAACAGGAAAGTTTTCGATGGGACAAAAAGATTTGGGTCAGTTAACTGGAACTCCTAGCCATTCATGGCCGAGAGTTCATCCAAAACCCTAGCTCCTTCTAGCCTATAAAAGAAGGGGTAGGGGTACTATTTGGAAGAGGAAAAATATAGCAAAGAAACTCTGCCCAATTGCCGAATCCATTTGTCCCAAACCTTTAGCCTTTCCTCAAGCCTAAGAAGAATTCAAGCAAAGCAGTTGGAGGACAAAGAAGAGGAGGAGCCCAGGATCAGGATCAAGATCGAGGAACGGTGGCCGGTCTCTATCAT
>WSFP011430451.1:0-21710 GCA_009831015.1 Picea engelmannii | reverse complement strand
CTGACGTGGTCTGCTGTCGTGAGTTGGATCAACGGTTCAAATCACATGTTGATCTGACGGTTCAGATTCAGTCGGGATTTCGCATATCGCGAAATCGGAGATTTCGTTGTAGAGTGAACTTTGCATTATGAAATCCCGATCCCTGAATTGCCGATAAGGCCTCCTGGCTGCCATGTGTCCATACAAATGAACGGTCCAGATCCCTGCTTGATTAACGGTTGCGATCAAATCGCGAAATCGCATATCGCGATTTTGGGGTTTTCAATGTTAAGTGGTCTTTTGCACTTTGAACTCGCGATCCCCGATTCTCCGATGAATTTATCTCTCTCGCAGCTTCTACAGATCTGACGGTCCTGGTTCTTTCGGGAAATTTGGATGGGATCCAACGATCACTGTCTTTTCTCCTCTTGATTATTACTGTGCTGTTATTCAATGTTGTTGTCATCACTGCGACCACACGTTCTTGCCATCAATGACAAGTATACGCTGATTTGCTCAATATTTACCAACACTTTGATGCAGAATCACTTCTCTCCTAAGGGTTGCGTGACCTCCCGGTCAAGGATCTTCAATTCCGAGACGAATTGGCTCTCTTAGACCTTAATGGTCTCACTTACAAATTAACACGTGCCCATTTTTTCCTCTGGTGCAGGTACTATGGCACCTGCGACCTCTTTCTTCATGCTGCTGAAATCACAGGTTTCAGGTGCAAGGTCCTCTCTCATTAGCCCCTTCCCGCATGTGACCTCAGGCTATGTCCTTGAGTAAATGCACAATTGAGGGCGCACCCAAGAGTGGTTTTGGGACCAACCCGCTTTTATCTCTGCAATTTACCTCTAGCTGACACGTACCCCTTTGTCGATACCATGGTTCCAATTGCGACCTGCCCTAGAAAATTTAACGTCCGACCACTTTCTGGCCCCGTAATCAAGTGTGATCATCAATCTTACGATCTTGATGGTGCTTCTGAACTGACAGTTCGGATCTACCCCTTTTGAACCTACGAATCAGATATGACCTCTTTGAAATCAACGAGGGAGATCGATTTCTCCTTTTGGGCTTCTGGAGTTTCAATTCTCAAACCTTGTTTTCTCCAAAATGCTTCCACCCGGAGCTCGCTATCTATTGACGCGTGTCTCTCATAGATCGACGACTACGATTTCTTCAAGTCTTCGGGATTCGGAAGGCTCAACCCTTAACTTTCACCTTCCTTCGAAGTGTGTGGTTTTCTATCGCGTGTCCTCTTGAATCGGTCAGTTGATATTTATTTCGGGTCTTTACCCAGATTCCACAGATTCATGCCACCTATCATCTGGGTCTGACGGTTGAGATTCACTTCGGTTGTCCAGCTCTTCGAGCTTTAGGAGTTTCAACTCCGAACTAAAACTCTCAAAGTGATTTCTCTAGAGCTCACAATCTTTCACCACGTGTCCGTCTGGATCTGACGATCACTATCCACTTCGGCTCTTCGGGCTTCGGGATTTTCAACCTCTTGCGCACTCGTTCCTCCTGAAGTGATTTCGCCCGAAGATGATGGATTCCCACCACGTGTCCTCCACAATAGACGATTGTGATCTACTTCAGCCTTCGAGACTTCATGAGTTTGTCACTCTTTGCACTTGGAATCCTCTGAAGTGAATTTTCCTGGAGTCTCAGATCTTTCGACATGTATCTCCCAGCAACCAAGGACCTGGATCTACTTCGGCCTTCGTCTCTTCGGAGATTTCTCTTTCTCCTTATCCACAAAAATTCTGAAGTACTTTCACTCCGGAGTTATGGATCTTCTGCCACCTGTCCCTCTTGATGATGGATGGTCCCTGGCCTCTTCGGGACTTCAACGAATCCTCGCTTCTATGTGCACACATAGACTTAACGCTCCTTTGCTTTACCTAGATCCAACAGTATGGAATGATCCCTCTCCCTCCTAGATGGATCTAAGTCGATGACTCATGAAACCTTCAGAACTTTCCTCCCTTTGAAGATTCCTCTCGCTATCTCTCTTGATATTTCTCCCTCCTTCTGCCCCTTTAACTCTTTAAAGAGTTACTTTGACACTTTTGAATTTCGGGTCTATGCACTCCTTCCAACAGATTCTTATGCAAGATTTGGGTTCCTGCAGACGATTGTGCACGCCTTGCAGTAGTCACTTTGCACTCCTTGCAAAGGGAAAGTTTTGCGCTATCTCTTCTGATATTTTGAGTCGAAAAATACTCTGTCAATGCACTCCTTGCAAACTGTGTGCACACCTTGCATGGATTCAATGAAGAGAAAATTATTGAACCTTATACAAACATTTCACAATCTCATATACCCAACAACACAACTCATTTATTTATGAAATAAAATAACAAGGAATTGTAAACAGTAGTGACACCATGCATTTGAATCAATCTTCCTCTATTATATTCATTCCAAAAGTAAAAATGGCTACAACTATGATCAAACAACAACTAAAAATTCATAATTTTCCTACCAACTCATAGTAGCCTCAGTTGGGTGTACAAAACCTCTATTTATCTCAGAGGGTTCTTAGGGTTCCCCCCGACTACTCTTCTACTCGGAAAAAAAAACCTAACTGCTACCTTAGTTCAGTTACACTCAAGACTAGGACTGAAAACTCCTAGATCACTCGTGATCATTCAGCTTCCAAGCGTTTGATATTCTTATGTTTTTCAATCAGCTCCAAAAGATTCGCAGTAAATGCCAGCGTTTAATATTCATAAATGATTCCAAGGCGTTGAGTTGTCCTGCCATGCGTGTTCGCTAACGATGCTTCTGCATCACACTCCCGTGGACAAAAATTCATGGACTCCTATCCATGAGGTCTTGCATCGAATTTCCATGTTTCTAGATATCAACTTCATTTTCCCAACTGGCATCTTCTATTGGGTGTCCCTTCCACTTGACCAAATATTCAAAATAGGTCTTCCTCCTAGTATTTTTTCCAATCCTCTGATCAACGATCTTCTCCATCTCTGTTTTTTATGCTATAGGAATTTGTTTCTCCCATTAAATATTCTCTTGATTTTTTGATCCCTCTGTGTCATCGTCCCTGTAAGGGTACAAGTCTGAAATGTTAAATATGGATGATATGCCCACATCATCTGGTAGCTCAATATCATAGGCGTTTTCATCAAACTTCCTTAAGATCTTACATGGCCATATATTCTTCATCTTTAACTTGTTATATGTTCCCCTAGGGAACCTTTCTTTCCTGATATGTTCCATAACCTGATATCCTACTTCAAATTGAGGTTTCCTACGATGTTGATCAACTCTACACTTGTACTCTTGGCTAGAGCTCTGCAGCTGTCCTCTAATCTGGCTATGGAGCTTCTGCATTTTTGCAGCAAAATCTTTTGTTCCAGTGCTTCTGATCTCACTTTGTTCCAAGTCTCTCAACTCAAATACTCCCCTTGGTTGCATTCCATACAATATTTGGAATGGGCTCTTTCCAGTTCTCATGTTTGGTGAGTCAATGTATGAAAATTATTCTTGTGGCAGAATATGATCCCACTGATTATGATGCTCAGTGACCAGACGCCTCAATAAGTTTCCCAAACTTATATTTACCACCTCAGTCTGTCCATCTGTTTGAGAGTGATAAGATGAGATGAAGAAAAAATCTGTCCCCAACTTCTTCCACGGTGTTCTCCAGAAATGACCAACAAATTTAGTGTCTCTATATGAGACAATACTCCTAGGTAGTCCATGAAGTCTCACAACTTCTTTGAAAAATAAATTTGCAACATGTGTCACATCACTAGTCTTCTGGCATGGGATAAAGTGTGGAATCTTTGAAAATATATCCACCACCACAAATATGGAATCACATCCTCTTTGCATTCTTGGCAATCCCAACACAAAATCCATGCTTATTGCATCCAAGGCCTCTCTGGTATTGGCAATGGTTGATACAATCCAATGTCATGTCTTTCACCCTTTGCATGTTGGTAGATTCTACATTTGTTCACAAATTTTATCACTTTTGTTCTCATACCTGGCCAATAGTATGAAATTCTCAGTTGTGCAAATGTTTTATCATGGCCGAAATGTCCAGCCAATCCTCCACTATGCTTTTCCTTCAAAAGGTTATCGCTCATTGATCATTTTGGTATGCACAACTAATTTCCCTTGAACATCAATCTCTCTTGAATCATATACTTTTCCCACTGGATCTTGTCTCTCAACATAGGATTTTCACATGCTTTGTATGCTTCCTTGAAATCTAGATCATCACAATACATATCCTTCATGTGCTCAAACCCCAAGGTCTTCACCTGAAACTCCTGCAGAATCAAACATCTCCTTCTTAATGCATCAACAACTTTGTTCACATTCCCAACAATATGTTTTATGACAAAAGTAAAATTATGCATAAACTCAATCCACTTTGCATGCCTCTGATTCATTTTTTCCTGTCTGGTTATGAATTGTAAAGCTTGGTTGTCGCTATACAATACAAATTTATGTGGAACAAGGTAGTGCCTCCATTTCTTCAGGGCTTGAATTGTGGCATAAAACGCCTTATCATATGTGGAGTATTTTCTCTTAGTCTCATTCATATTCTCACTGGAATAGGCAACATGCATATTATCCTCGCTCAAAACTGCTCCAATTGCAACTCCACTTGCATCACATCTCACTTGAAATGTCTTTCCAAAATTTGGTAAGACCAGAATTGGTCGTTCTGTTATTTTCTCCTTCAGTATATTGAAGCTCCTCTTAGCCTCCTCTGTCCATTTAAAATACTTGTGCCTCTTCTTCACTGTATCCATCATTGGTGCACACATCCCACTGAAATATTTGATGAACTTCCTATAGAAACTTGCTAATCCATGGAAGCTTCTTACCTCAAACATACTCCTTGGTGATGGCCATTCTTTGATTGCTTTCACCTTCTCTGGATCCATCTTCACTTCATTTGAAGAGATCGCAAAACCCAAGTAAATGAGTTATGTCTTCATAAAAGAGGACTTCTTCAAGTTTATCAACAACTTCTCCTATCGTAGTATCCTCATCACTAGTGGCAGGTGTCTCAAATGCTCCTCTTTATTCCTCCTAAAGACTAGTATATCATCCATATATACAACCACGAACTTGCCAATGAAATCTTTCAGTGTTTCATTCATCAACCTCATAAAAGTACTCGGGTCATTTGTTAAGCCAAATGGCATAACAAGCCACTCATACAAACCTTCATTTGTCTTAAAGTTTGTCTTCCACTCGTCACCTTCTCTCATTCTTATCTGGTGATATCCACTTTTCAAATTTATCTTAGAAAATAAATTTTCTCCACTTAAACAGTCCATTAAATCATCCATTCTTGGAAAATGGAATCTATACATGATGGTGATCTTGTTAATGGATTTTGAGTCTATACACATTCTCCATCCTCCATCCTTTTTTGGACTCAGCACAGTTGACACTGCGCATGGACTCAAGCTCTCTCTGACCAACCCTTGTCTAACAATTCTTGGACTTGGTTCTTTACCTCCTCATTCTCTCGAGGTGTCAGTCTGTATGTTTCTTTGTTTGGAAAAATTTCTCCTGGTATCAAATCAATATGATGGTTGATACTTCTGATGGGTGGCAATGAGTTAGGAAGCTCATCCACCACTATGTCAGCAAAATTATCTAACAATTCTTGAAATTCTTGAGGTAAATAATCCATTGAAGTACTTGTAAGGATAACTCTAGGTTTCCTCACCACAACAAACTACATCTCCTGTTCTTTCTTGACTTCTTTCAGGAGTTCCTTCTCGCTCATGATAAGTATGCTTGTGATGGCTTCCTCTTTCACTTTCTTCTCTTCTATTGGCAGCAACATGTGTGTCCTACCATTCTTCTCCAAGGTGTATGTATTCTTCCTCCCATCATGAATGACATTCCTGTCAAATTGCCATGGTCTTCCCAACAAGATATGACATACATCCATGGGAATTACATCACATAGAATTTCATCTTTATATCATCCTATCTTAAATTCAACAAGGCATTGTTTAGTAACCATTACCAGGTGTCCTTTCTACAACCATGAGAGTTTGTATGGATTCGGATGTGCAGTTATCTCCAGCTCCAATTTCTCCACCATTTCTGTGGATACTAAGTTATCAATGCTCCCACTATCAATTATCACCTTGCATGCTCTGTCTTTAGTCTTGCAAGCTATCCTGAATAGACTATTCCTCTCCACTAGATTTTCAACTTCTACCTCTGGTTTTAATAGAACCTTTCTCAACATTGGGGATGTCCCATCCTCTGCTCCTTCTGCTTCAACATTCCTTCTCTGTGCTTCCGAAATGTGACCTTCACCTCCTCCTTCTTTCTTTTTCTCGGGACATTCCCAAGACATGTGCCCTATCTTTCCATAGGCATAACACCTTACTTCTCCTCCTCTGCTTCTTCCTCTTCCTCTAGAAGAACTTCTTCCACCACCCTGTCTTCCTCAGGAACTTCCTCCTCTTTACGAGTGACTATGTGGTTTCTTAGTCTCATCTTTGGATTTATATGCCTTGACATGGGAAACTCCCTTGCCTTTGTTCGGGGATGGGCTCATACCTCTACCTCGTTGGCTTTGTTTTCTGGCCAACTTATCCTCTACCTTCAGTGAAAACTGATAAGCATCCTCCATTGTCCTCACTGTCATCATGTTGATCTCATCCCGGATTTCATACCTCAAGCCATTTATATACCTGGAAATTTTTTCTTCGTCTTTCTCTCTTTGTCTAGTTCTGATGTTCAGCTTGTAAAAATCCTCTGTGTACTCTTTAACCATCATACCCTTCTATCTCAGGTTCTGCAACTTCCTGAAAAAATTGATCTGATAATATTTGGGCATGAATTTAGCCTTCATCTTGGCTACCATTCTATCCCAATTCTTTATATTTTGTTTTCCCTTGCTTCTCCTCTCAGACTGCAGTTCATCCCACCACAATGTTGCATGTCCTTTTAGCCTGGTGACAGCATGTCTCACCCTTTTATCCTCATCAACATCTTCATAGTAAAAATATTTTTCCATGGATCTTATCCAATCCATCAGTTCTTCAGCATCCAAATTTCCTTCATACATTGGGACCTCTAACTTGGCTCTAGCTCTCAAGCTAACAACTTCTCTTAGCAATCATTCTTCGACAACATTTTCCCCTACAGCTTCTTCGACTTATACTTCTTCACTCTCTACATCGTTGATGTCTCCATCATTAGGTGCCCTCATCTGCGTTGCCTCCATCACCTCTAATCTTGCATAGAGTTCTCGCATTTCTCTTTCTACAGCACGATTGGCTAAAGGTGGCTCCAATTGTCTCCTCAGTGGCATTGTGCTTACTGTCTCTCACACACATAGTACACCTTTGATCTCCTTTGTCTCCTCTCCTTTGCATGTTGTCTACAAGAAAACATTCATCTCTGATACCACTTGATGCAGAACCCCCTTCTCTCCTAAGGGCTGCATGACCTCTTGATCAAGGATCTTCAATTCTAAGCCAAATTGGCTCTCTAAGACCTTAATGGTCTCACTTATGAATTAACACGGGCCCTTTTCGTCCTTTGGTGTAGGTTCTATGGCACTTGCAACCTCTTTATTCATGTTGCTTCGAGCTTCGAGAGTTTCAACCTGCTGCGCACTCCCTCCTCCTGGAGTGATTTCCTCCGAAGATGATAGATTCCCCCCACGTTTCCTCCGCAACAAATGGTTGTGATCTGCTTCAGCCTTTGAGACTTCGAGATTTTGTCATCCTCCACACTTGTAATCCTCCGAAGTGAATTTTCCCGGAATCTCATATATGTCAACATGTATCTCCTGGAAACCAACCTCCTGGATCTACTTTGGCCTTTGGCTCTTCAGTGATTTCTATTTCTCCTTATCCACAAAACTTTCAAAGTACTTTCTCTATGGAGTTATGGATCTTCTACCACTTGTACCTCTTGACGATGGATGGTCCTTGGGCTCTTCGGAACTTCAACGAATCCTCGCTTCTATGTGCACGCAGAGACTTAACGCTCGTGAGGTTTACCCAGATCCAATGGTCTGGAATGATCTCGCTCCCTCCTGGATGGAGCTTAGTCGGTTACTCGTGAAACCTTTAGAACTTTCCTCCCTTTGAAGATTCCTCCCGCTATCTCTTTTGAGATTTCTCCCTCCTTATTCTCCTTTAACTCTTTAAAGAGTTACTTCAACACTTAGTCGAATTTCAGGTCTGTGCACTCCTTGCAACAGATTCTTATGCAATATTTGGGTTCTTGCAGACGACTGTGCACACCTTGCAGCAGACACTTTGCACTCCTTGCAATGGGAAAGTTTCATGCTATCTCTTTTGAGCTTCTGAGTTGAAACAGTCTCTGTCAATGCACTCTTTGCGGACTGTGTGCACACCTTGCATTGACTCAGCCAAGAGAAAATGATTGAACCTTATACAAGCATTTCACAGTTTCATATACCCAACAAAACAACTCATTGATTCATGAAACAAAATAACAAGGAATTGTAAACAGTAGCGACACCATGCATTTGAATCAATTTTCCTTTGTTATATTCATTCCAAAAGTAAAAATGGCTACAACTGTGATCAAACAACAACTAAAAATTCATCATTTCCCTACTAACTCACAGCAGCCTCAATTGGGCGTACAAAACCTCTATTTATCTCAAAGGGATTTTTTAGGTTTCCCCCTGACTACTCGTCTACTCGAAGAAAAAACCTAACTGCTACCTTAGTTCAGTTACATTCAAGACTAGGAGTGAAAACTCCCAAATCACTCATGATCATTCAACTTCAAAGCGTTTGATCTTCTTCCATTTTTCAATCAGCTCCAAAAGATTCGCAGTAAACGCCAGCGTTTAAGATTCCCAAATGATTCCAAAGCGTTGATTTGTCTTGCCACACGTGCTCGCTGACGATGCTCCTACATCAAACTCCTTAGGTATTGTCGCACTGAAATTATGATTCTTGTATTCAGGTTGTAAGAAATCATGGTAAAAACCAAGATCAAGGGGCATACCTTTGAACCACTTTTCTCCTTGGGCTAGGATCTCAGTTGCAACAGAGATTGACCCTTCAGTGACCTGAAATTGAAGATCACCTATCTTTGTGTCAACCCCATTGAATTTGTGGAGAATTATTTGGTCACTTGCATATTATAACCCTAGAGTTTTTTGCAAAACCGAACGCATCCGGCCTACTCAAAAGAAGCCTTGATTGTTGGATTAGAATTGATGAGTTGTAAACCTTGGGGTTCAAATCTAACAATATTTCCACCTTTATTGTACTTATTCTTCTGCCCTGGAGTTGACATGATGGAAAGTACACACTAATCCAACTGTGCAAATGAAGAATGCAATCACTTTAAAAGGTTTATACACTTCACATGGTGACCACACATGAATTTAATGACTCACATAATCATGATCATGACCCATCATGACTCTAAAAACATAACACACACATGAATACCAAGGCATGACTCTAAAAACATAACACACACATGAAGACCAAGGCATGACTCTATAAACATAACACACACATTTGATAAGACTTTGAAATTGTATCACATTATAGGATACTGACATCCGAAAATGATTCCATTAGACACAAACTCAATCCTAAGGCCTACTAAGGAGAAAAAAGAAACACACGCTAATTAATATAAGAGTTGATCATGTAAACAAACCTTCTCACAAAGAAGCGCTAGTTGGTGATGGTATCCAACATCGTAGGATTGATGTGCGAAGGGGCTAAGTTTCGGCAGGTGGGAACTTACATTGACAAGCTACTTATTGAACTTACACCCCGGTGCAAGCTACCTCACCGAGTAGTGGGAAACCATCCAAGGAGTTCGAGTGAGTCTAGACAACGTCGACCCTAGTTACAACACCACCTTCCCTTTTTTGTCACCTTGGGTAGGAAGCCTAGAATATTATGGCCTCTATGGTACCACCTACTATACCAAAGAAGAGGGGGGAAATCGACAATCTGATTTACATGCAAGGGCAGGATAACTAAGCCCGAAACCACTTTGCGAGATTCCTCATAGAGAGGGGTTGCTCCCAAGTGATCCCCATAATACATGCAACCACTACACCAAGACCAACAAAGCATGGTTGATCACTCTGTTGACCCCAATGCGACCTTGTGCTTGACCCTTATGTTAGAAGGGATTCCCAAAGTTAGAGATATAGCAACTGGATTTCACTCCCTAACTCAAAGCTCTGTGTTTTTTTAGCAACTTTGGAAATTTATTTTGACAATATTATTCCAAATATCTACACCTAAGCTAAGATGGGCTTGAAGAGCCCTAGAAATTAAAGTTGCTAGATAAATTTTAATTAGCACTTGATTTTAGGTTGTCGTTACTCAAAGGAATGGTCATGAAATTGATGGTGTTTTGACTCGACTCTTTAAACCATTCAAGAGGAAAATTAAATGAAAGAATTTCAAATTCGATGCAAAATAGATATGGGAAGGAGTAAGAGGTTTCAAGAAAAGAAATAATTTCTTGATTGATTACTATGTGTGCACTACTAATAACAAAAAGTATGAGCTAATTATCCAGATGAATGGAAGAAAAATGACCCAAATTTTAAAAATACCATGAAAATGTCATAGTTCACTTAGTACACCTATACAACACTAAATCAAATGTCATCATTTCTAACATAGTAAACTTTTATGATTATAGAGACCACCATAATACCTCTATGAAATAAATGTTAATTATGGTTGAAATATGTGACAAATAATACCGGGAAACTCTCTGATTCAATGCTAGAAATCAGCCCGATAAATACTCCAAACCAACAAAAAGAATGATGTTGAATGAAGATGAACACTAAGCTAAAAAACTCCAAATTGATGAAGTGAAATGTGTGAGATAAATGGAGGGTGGGGACCTCATTAAATAACAATGAGAGGGGTCTAGGTTTACTTCTAGGGTTTTTTTTGTTTTTTTTTTTTTTTGTTTTAAATTTTTTTGGGGGGGGTTTAGTGAGCCCAAGCCCTATTCATACAACAATGTACGGAACAAGTCAGATCAGGAAAAAAAGGTTCATTCCCTATGGACCTGACCATTTCCTATGTAGAGCTATGATATGGACTAGAAATGATATGGAACTTGTCTGACCGACCAATGATGATAACACAACTCAAGAGGGTGTGAGGCTTGCCTTGATAAACTTTTGGGAAATGACTCATGATGATGTTATTCCAACATATATCCTTCATAGTTATCATTGGGTGATCAAATCAATGGAGGGCCATTTTCCATCCTTAGCTCATATAACACAAGGTTCCAAAATTGGTATGACCCAAGATTTGGTGTCATAGTTTACTGGTGTCATTTATATTGGAAACCATTAAAGAGAGTACACTTTGTGTTTGTTCACCTTTGATTCTAGAGTTGAAAGATTGTAACTGAGTATCACCCTAAAACATGATGCAAGTCATTAAAGAAAGCAAGTGGAAGGAGATCACATTGGTGTTTGACTTTCCTCGAACAACTATGAGTGCTTCTTTTGTTTTATAGAAATATTACAACAATCTTCTTCACCATTATGAGAAAGTATACTTCTTTCAGATAAAGGGCCCTATCATGACGCCTCCAGGTAATATGATGAATTAGTTGACGATGTTTACTAATAGTATTATGGTTTCAGGTTGTCTTATGTTGATCACATTGAAATATTATGTCTCACATGGTCATTTCCTTTTCTTCTTTACTACCACTTCTCTTGACTAATGTTCCCCCATGCCTTGTCCATTCTCAAAGCCTAAATATACACATTAAGCTTCTAGGGATCCTTAAGTAGATATGAAAAATAAAAATAAAAAAATTGACCAAGAACTTGGAGGTCATCTTACTCTTAACCCATGGATATTCAATAATTCATTGAGTAGTGTTTTCTTAAGTTGTATTTGTATTTGGAACATTAACAAAGCTATAATCTTATATGTCAATCTACTGCAGTTGACCTAGCATCATCTATTGGAAGTGTTTTTACTGGATATATTGATGGAAAGTTTGATTATGGTTATCTAATTAATATGATGGTTGGAACAAGGAAATTGAGGGGTGCGATGTACCATGTGCCTGCTACTAACACAATACCACATGGTGCAATTGTGCCTGCATTTATGAATTGTGTGGCTGTTGACCTTAAAATTATTGGTATTGAACATCATTTTGAACAAAAGAGAAATAAAAAGGAAATAACCCAAAAGGATCCAAATGCACCCAGGCAGAACATAATTGGTTAATAGACATTGTTGTAGTAGGTTTTTACTTCTCCACTAGGAAAGTATGTTTTGGAGAGCTCGGAAATTCTATAAAAAATGAGAATAGAGAGAAGGAAATTAAATAACTCACCATTCTCTTCACCCTACGTTGCCCTCAAGATCTCTCTCCTAGTTCCCTCCATAAGTTGTGTGTCCTTCCTAACTTTTCCCTCAATCTCTCTCTCTCGGTCGGTTCCCTTCGCAAGATCTCTCTCCTTCTTAACCCTTCTTGTGATCTCTCTCGCCCAATGCCCTTCCTAATTATTTGTCTCCTTCCTTCTCCGACGTGCCCTCCAGCTCACGAGTCGCAAGTCACAATGTGCCCTAGCTCCTCTGCTATAGATTCTCGGCATTGGCTTCTTCTCTGCTACCTCTCATGAATGGGCGTGAGTTCAATATTGAAATTTCATTTTAGTTTTTTTGTTTTAGTTTTTATGTTTTGTTTTTTATGTTTTATTATATTTGTTTTATTATTGTATTGTTTTATAAATATATATTATATTATATATTAATTATATTAAATACATATTAAATACCCATCAATACACTCCTAATTAGTTAGCCTTTAATTAAGGGATTTGATAATATATATCTTCTTTGTAGATTCCTTATAAGCTAATTCTTTAAAGAAGTATTACTCACAATTAATCTCCCTAGGCAATTTTAATTTCATCAAATTTGAAAGGGTGTCAAAGATTAGTGGCACTAACTTGAAGTTTCAGGTGTCAGAGATTAGTGGCACTAACTTGAAGTTTTGGGTGTCAAATATAAGTGGAACTGAATTGAATTTCCTCGCTAAACATTTTAACCTAAATAGTTGGTGGATTATTTAAAGTTGCTCAACTTCTTTATGCCATTTACACTGGAATATTGAGGTTATTGATTGCCCATATCTACTTAAATAATGTGTGGTACAATTAATGGACCCTCTACACCATTAAGTATATATTTCCTGCCATATAGGTCATGGAATATGGATCCAAACACTCACAATACAATTTAGGAAACTTTTCTTCAAATATGATACATTCATGATATAATGAGCTTTAAGAATGCATAGTTTAGCTTCACTCTAGGAAATGAAGAAGTAAAGAGGTTGATGATCAAAGAGTGTGGCCTTTAGTAGAAGTTGGATTATTTGAGCTCCTCCATAGTTAAAAAAGAAAGTATTATTTTCATACAATATGGCCTAGCTAATCCCTATAAGAATTTTTTCACTGCACTTATGAAAGTTGGGACTTGTAAACAATAGCTCAAGCAACTCCTTTCCTCTAAATTTATTGGAATGATACAACCCTAATCCAGAATTAAGGGAATTTTGAGTTATTTTCTCTTCATGAGAGACTTCCTAGAAACATGTTTTTTTTATAATCATGGGAATCCACCATGTTGAAATCTCCACAATATAATGAGTAGTTTGGTGGAAACATTCTTTCAATTTGTTAGGTCCACTTTTGTATTGAGTTGGATCGTCACAACACCACTCTGATTTCTTCCAACTATCACTGAATTTACATTGAATTGGGGGTGCCCATTCACTTCTCTTGTGTACTTACACCTATTTTCAACACTTCCTTATCAGATAGCCATATTAGTATCATGTGTCTCCTAATGATAATTAGCAGTTCAATGGTGGAATTTCCTCTAGGATTGAGAAATGTTGTGATGATACAGGTTGGGTATTCATATACCCATCCATGTTTGTATTTGATTTGGGTCAAGAGAGGAGAACCATTGGGCATGGAGTCAATAATAGGTCAATAAGATGAAATTCAGACTGGGGATAGAGTGAATTTCGACAAGGGAAAGGTATCCCATGCAAGTATGGTTTTACAAATTTCGTTGTAGTATGGAAAGTAGAAAAGAGATAAATAAACCATCACAATTAGGGCATCTATCTAGGATGAATCCCAAGATTATTTCAGAAAAAAGATATGGAGTATTCAATTGCACATGGTCTTACACCTGATTGGATGCCCTTTCATACTTGCATAATGAGGATATGCAATTCGTTGCGCCATTGAAAGCTTCACCATTTGCGTAGTATCCTTGCGCAACGAGTTCTCTTCTTCATTCTCTTGACCATTGTATAAATTATGAAGGGTATCCACTAGTATATTAATCTATAGAAACATGATACTAAACTCTGCAATTGTTGTTTTTCCTTTAAAACATTGATTAAGTCAAACCAGAAGGCGAATAAAGAACCTTAAATATACTAATCATAAAGTCAATTTTCTACTACATCGATGTTTACAAGAAATTCATAATTGGGACTAGACATCATTAAAATAATAATCAAGAGAATAATTTATATTGTTTGCATAGGTGACCATTGTTTACTAACAAGCTCATAGCCATTCGGAACATCCCCAGGTATATGAAAAATAGAAATGCAAACACAACCATTTGGTTTTCTCCCATGGTACCCTGTGAACAACCTTGGACTATAAAAGTCCTTTGAACACCCTCATATTGAAAATTGTTGTGACACCAAAAAATCACAATGCTTGTGCGTATTGAAGGAGGGCAAGATGAGATTGTTCTCAACAATGTTATTGATATTGAAAATGAATATTAATATAGAGGCATCTCCATTTGATCAAGAATAAAGGCATGAGATTCTGTTGGATTCAACACCATAATCATTGAGCAGTCTTGGTAGAAGAAAGGTCCTCATTCATTTTCCATGCCACATCCTTTGACATTTATGATCTCAGCACTTGGTGCTACTACAAACAACAGTTGGAATAGGAACATGAATATTTCCCCCTACTACTACAAGAATATGAACATGAGCATTTACCCCTACTACTACTACTACTATAGGTAGAATCAATTTGAGGAACATCACTTGTAGTAGTAGTAGGGGTTCGACCACCATAAGAGGTTCTTGACCTGTACGAGGTACTGGAATAACTTCTAGAGAGTTTCCCATCTGCATGAGGGTGTATTACCATGGTGAGTGGAGTTTAGTTTTGGGGTAGGACATTATTGGGCACCAATACAGAGGGTGGAAGCCATCATAAGAAATTTTGGGGTTAAAATAGGGTATGTTATAATTCCCATACGAGCTACATTCTCCCCTATAATGATTTTTGAATTAACTAGTGCCAGGGGAGGAAATTTGACCAAACTAGTTGGTAATATAAATGATGTAGACATGACTCACCAAGTAGGATCATGGATGATAATGTCATTGATGAGTTTTTCTAAATCTAGAAGATCTATACTAGCCATCTATGGTAGGTATAGATCTATACTAGCCATTTATGGTTGATTTCAACTTTCTTTGGTTTTTGGTGGTAGTTCATGAGTTTAGACCCTATATACAACTTCATAAATAGTTCTTCAAAATATATTTAAGTTCTTCAATTAGTTTTTATACCTCCTTAGGTTGTGTTGATCATTGTTTCACAATTTTAACATGTACTATGTCAATGTATTTCACTATGGCATTTTCCCTTGCTCTCTTTTATCAATTTGTTTGATCATCTTGTGGGATAAAATTAATCTATGTGCATTGAGTTGAAATCCTTTAATGATGATCAATCATTGGTAATTTTCAAACCTCAAGTACATCTCACCTTAGTACATGTGAAATTCACCCAATTTGTTTGACAATTTAACTCTCCTGATCAATTTTCCATTAGCATAAATACCGCATAAAAATCAAAAGTTATTTTCAAACAATCCACATTAATTTGAGACCCTTCACCATTCCTTTTAATTCCATTGTAGCGTTGTTTTCCATGGAAACTTGAAAATACTACAAAGGATCTCATTGTACACCTAAAGACATCACAAATTTAGCATTGATAAAAAAATATAGAGATCTCATTGTTAAGCATCATTGTCAATCAAAGTTATGGTTGTTCCTCTCTTAATCATGCACCTCTAGAATTATAATGTTGTGGAATGCATAAGATAACGTAAAGGGATATTGTATGAAATATTATTGTTAAAGGCCTTCTAAATTCACATTTTCATCTTCCCCTTCAACTAAATCTTATGGGTTTTTTTGTTTTTTCCATGATATTCTCATTTCAAATCTTAAGCATCATAATTATCTAGGGTGTCTTTCACTTATCACTATTATCACCCAAATTTAATTCACACAACAATTAAGTGGTTTTACCTAGAAACATCACAACGAAACAACAACACAACTTAATGCACTTAAAAAGTGTGGTTTATAGGTCAATTACATGCTAGTAACCCCAACCAAATTTACAATTGACTTAAAAGTGTGGTTTATAGGCACTATGTTTTATTGAATACATGTGTAATACCTACTCTGTGAATCAATGAATTTTCCACTCGTAAATGATTATGGTTGGATATAAGGTGTGGTTGGTGATAAAATACCTATACCAGATCACAAGTGTCCCTTCCTCATAAATGGAAGGGTATTTGGGACATTACTTGAGTCAAGTCGGTCATATGGGTTATTTTCATCTTCAACACATGCCTATAAATACAAATCCATGCCATGGATTTCATAACAACTTATAAATGTAAGGTTATTGTAGAGGAATTAATCAGAAGAGTAGGAAGACTATTGCATCCTCTCATTTGATCTAGTATCGTCTTGTTTTCATGTTGCCTGTTCTCCCCTCCAAATTGTCCATGCACAAGGGGAACTTTGAATGTTCATATTCATAGATAGAGAGAGCCTACTGGAGTGTTAAGGATCCTCTCATGGACAATATTGAATTCCACAAGATGCAGGATTCTTCTTAGGTGATATATTTCATGTTATTATATATTTTCATTGGATAATAAATAATGCATTCTCTTTTCCCCAAAAACTGTTGTTTGAATAATTGAAATTAATTGTTTTGATTGTTTATAAGTTACTATACATGCTAGAGGATGGATAGGTTGTTTTAATTGTTGTTCACAAATCCTTTTTTTCTTCTCTTAGTTATGATAACCAACTAGGATAAGTTTTTGGTACTCTAATGCATAACCTCATATGTCGAATGGAAACCATATTGGGGAATTCTATTAAATCCCACTCCTTAGTTTTAAGGATATTTTTCTAATATTTTTTAGGTTGCATGTCTCCTTTGGAGGATTCCTTCACCCAAGAACCTAACTAAAGGGTACCCATTTTTTTAATTTGAAATTTTGAAAGTCCCTGCAGTTTACACCTCTATGTGCTCAAAACCCACATTATTTGTGTAGATTCTTCAAACCCAACACAATAAAATTAAGTAGGCATAATATTTCCTATTCCACATGATTTCACATCTATCCCATGATTCCCCATGCAATTCTAATAATCACACCACTATTAGGTCCAAGAACTTGGAGATTCCCTCGAAAATTTACTTTTATTCAAGGTCTAACTTTTATAAAGCTTTATATTTAGATTCAATTTTTCCACTCTTTGTCAATTGCTTCAACATTGTAGTCTAATTTGTTTAAGTGTGTATAAACTAAAAGGAACTTTCATATTTGGATAAAGGAATAAGACATTTCACACACACAGAGACACACACAAATATATATATATATATATATATATATCTTTTTTATTCTTGTGACTTATTGCATTTCTATTTCCAACAATATACTTTAAGTAGTCATTTTCATTTATCACCACACTTGTGCACACATAGAAGGACCTAAAAGCTATCCCATATAAAAATTATGTTCTTTAAATCATTAAAAGTGGTTTGTGTGATTCATAAAGGTTAGGATAGTGGAAAATCTCCATCAAATCTCCTTAACAATAAACAAGTTAGGTTCATGCCCCCAAACAAGGACTTCTAAAAGGTAAAGAAACTTAAACATAATGTACAAAACTCTCGCTCGGGAAAAAAAAGAAATTGTGGTGTAGATTGAGATAAGTATCCAAACAATGCTCCATAGTTTGTTTTCATCAAAACATGTTGTTTTTCCTAGGGCACTTAAAATGTAACATATTTGTTTGCCAACACGAGGGATGCACTCTCTTTTAAGTATCCATGCTTAGCTCAGTAGTGGTAGTTTGATGAAGCCACCATAATCTTTCAAAATTCATGTCACCTCTTGACAAATTGAATATCTCAAATCATTCTCCACATTAATCTTTGAAGATGTATCCTAGTTATGAAACTGATGTTTACTATCAAGTTCAATTCATGGAATTGTGAAGGCACGTGAGACAAATACTTTCCACCCTTGTGGATCTCACTCCCATATGAATTTCACTATACATAAATCTATCACACCTTCACTTGTTTCATTTAGTCGACTTCATAATCATCACTTATGACACTTGGAAGGCCTGGATATAATTTGCAAATTGTGAAAATTGCTAGAGTCTTAGGATGGTTATTTTACTTTCCATCTTCACAGAAAAATTATTCATAAAAAAATAAATATTCTCATAAATTCAATAAAAATTGAAAACCAATTGTGACACACTTTTACACATGCTTCAATTGGAAATATTACTTTCACAATTTGTTTTTCATTTAACATGTTTATTTTATCCAAAGAAATTTAAAAATTTTGCACAGTAGTGAACTCTCATTTTCCTCGGTGTTTTCTTAGGTTTCCTGACCTTCGTCCTTTGCTAGGATGGCCCCACACTCTTTCTTTATTTACATCAAGCCACATTACAAAATCTCCAAACCCAAACTTAAGCTCCTCCATATTCACATCCTCTATGCCAAGCTCATCCTCCGCTACATCTTTCACATCGAACTCTTCATCTACTAACTTTCCAACTACCAGTTCATCCAATATGGATGAAGTAACCAAATCCTTCAATGATTTCAAGTGCCTCTCCACCATCCACATTGACCTTGTGTGTACAGGTCCACAAATTTCAATCTCCTCAACTTGGTGTATGAGGTAGTGTTCTTGTGCATTGAAAAATTTTGGAGGTAGATACTTTTGGATTTCACACATTAGCTGAGAAATTTTTATTTTCCAATACTTTATATCATATTCATGGATTTCTTTCAATTATAACCATATATAGATCATGACACATGAAAATAGCATGTTTCAACATTATAACATAATATATATTACATTACAAGTAAAATACATGTCATTAAGTACAACAACAAATTGAAAGAACATTTTGAATGTAAATCATAGCTACTTACCTAATGTATTTTCCAAGATCATATATAACTTGTTTGACGTTGTTATCAAAGTCATTTGGGAGAGATAGCGGTAGAACATATTGTATCAAAAAATGAATCGTTATTTGTTTCGACCATAATAGACAAAAAAAAAATCTTAAAAGATGTATATGGTCGCCAATATATAAATATGTATACCAAAATTATTATCTTAACGAAGGTATGCCAATCATGTGTTTTCACCCCACCAAATCCACATTTATTCATTAAGATATTATTTATGTTTGAAGAAAAACCTGTGGGAAATTTAATTCTTTGAATGACCTCTTTTACATCATTGTTTTGTTGCTCTGTTAATATCCATGGAAGGTTGTTTCATTCCACATCGCTATTTTATCGGATCACACTTCACATTGCATGACTGGCTTCCTGAATGTCAGTACAAAATTCAAAAAAAAATTCTTTATCCCTCCTACCATCTATGATTCTCCATAATGTTTCTGACACATTCTTCCCGATATGCATTGTATCAAACAAATGAGCTATGTTTAGCTCCTGATAGTAGGGAAACCTCATGAATTGAGTGATATAAAATTTCATTCCTCGTGGAAGCCCATTATTAACACCTTCATGATGTCGACCTTCATCATGAAGCATAAAAGAAATCACAACAATTAAAATACAATAAAATAAATTCAATAATCATTAAAATAAAAATTCAAAACATTACATATACGATACTTAAACATTATATAATACGATCATTAGGGCATGCATCTATAGTTGATACTCCATTCCAATGTCTTTCATAATGGAAAGAAAATCTCGATATGTGTGAGGTAAAATATTTGACGATGGTAAAAAAAATTCACCTAACAATCTACAACATAACAAATAATTACTAGTTAATATAAAGAATATTAATCGTAAATATTGCATTCTTATTTTACACATTAATTAACACTAGAAAAAATATATAAAATTCAACATTTGTGTATATGAGATGAAACATATTACATACCTTAGGATTCCTGTCATGCAAGTGTTTGATAAATTATTCATAACCTTTACATTCACCAACAACAATGTAGCAAAGAGAAGATTTTATATTGAGCCTTTATAAAGTCCTTTATTTTCCTTTTCTAATAGAGGTCCATCATAAATACCATCACTGTCCCCATCCTCATCTAACTGAGAAAATAAATATTGGATCATTTGATTTGTCCCGTCATATTCTTCCATGGAATCCTCATTTTATTCATGTTCCTTAACTTCTACAACATCATTTCTACTACTACTAGGTGAAACATTATGCAGAAAGTTAGGGGGAAACTCTAACTTTATAATTAGAAACAATCATGCAAAATTAGTGTGTATAACAAATATTCAAACAATATATATATATATATATATATAGAGAGAGAGAGAGAGAGAGAGAGAGATAATGAATATATAGCTAATTACCACAGGACAATATTCATTCAATCCCCCATCAGTGTGCCTATATTTCCTACAATCTGTTTTAGTTGATGCTATTAAAATTCTTACAAGATGTGTAAAACTACATTTTTTGCAAGGTAAATAACATCTACCTTCACCCTCTTTACTTTTTTTCTCACCTCTAATATTTTCCACCATTATTCTTACGCAAAAAAATACCTTTTTTGAACCATCATTGTTATAGCAAGATTGTCGCAACATCAGTAATTTGCTAAATATTTATATATTTTAGCTCATCGTCGTTTCAATGAACATTGACCAAGTCAATATTGACTTTGTCAAATAGTTGGGTGACTGTTTAAACAGTGCAATGGTAATATTTATGTCATCGCTCATGCGACGAGTTGACCAAGTCAATATTGACTTTCTCAAATAGTTGGGTGACTTAAAACAGGGAAACGGTAATATTTGTGTCGTCTCCCATGCGACGAACTATGTGACGAGCAATAGAGGTCGTCGCTTAGGTGATGAACGCGGGATGATTAAAAAAAAAGAAAGATAAATTTAAATCTTTATCTTCATTTTTGCGACAAAAAGCTACTTTCGTTGCAAGCAGTTCGTCGCAAATTTTTCAATATGTAGTAGTCTATATAACTTGTTTTACATTGTTGTCAAATCTTTCAGGGAGATTTAGAGGTAGAACATACTGTAACAACAAATTGATGATTAATGTTTTTGAAAATAAAACCAAATTATAATACTAAAAAGTCGTATATTAACCAATATAGAAATATACCAAAATAATCACCTTAATGAAGGTATTCCAGTCATGATTTTCACCCAACCAAATTCACCTTTCTTCGTTAAGATATTCTTTATGTTTGAAGCAAATCCAGTGGGAAATTTAATTTTC
>WSFP011430450.1:0-21711 GCA_009831015.1 Picea engelmannii | reverse complement strand
ATATGTTTATGTATGTGTAGAGGTAGCTTGATGTGATATATGCCAGTCTAACACAATATTAGCTAGGTTATCCGTAATTTGATTCAATTGTCTTGGAATATGTGTAAATGTAATGGAATCAAAATGTCGAGATAAAAGTCTAAACTGCAGGTATTTGTGAAAGAGGCAAGGATCGTGGACGCGGTACACATTATTGAGCTGGAGTATGACTAGTTGAGAGTCGAGAAAGACGCTAAGGTGATGAATATGATGATGCTAGGCATTGGCCATGAGGCCGATGACGATAGTGTAATTGACTTGGTTGTTGGTCGCTGAACCCAAACATATGCCGCTCGAATGGAGCATTTCATGTGAGGGGGTGTAGAGAGCCCAAGCGGTTGAAGCAAGATTTTGTGTCCAACGGCTGGCGCCGTCGGCGTAACCGATGTGGTAGGCTGGTGGAGGAATCATCCATCAATAGCACAAATGATAGTTTAGATGTGAGGGATGGAAAAAAGATTAAAAACATTATAAAAAAAATAACCTGAAGTAGAATGACTACGTTTAAGCATAAAATTTCTTTAAATACAACCCATTGACAGGTTCTTTGAGAGAGAGGCCTTCGGGGGAGGCCAGGATGTATGCACCTTTGGTGAGGAAATGTTGGATAATGTATGGGCCATGCCATAGTGACTCAAATTTACCATGGCCAAAGGTATCATGAGCGATATCGTAAGCCAGGACGAGGTCACCTTCGCGAAATGAGCGAAGGTTGACATGTCGATCAAAGGTAGCCTTGGATCATTTTTTAGCTGCCTCGTTGTGCTATAATGAAGATCGACGATCTTCATCCAGAGACTCTAAGTTCAACAAGCGCTGCTCCATTGGAGCAGTGTCGGGTAATAGCTCAATTGCGGTGCGTAAAGTGGGAATTTCACACTCGATGGGAAGAGTGGCCTCAACCCCATGGACTAGATGAAATGGTGTGAAACTAGTAGCTTTTTTCACAGCTGTACGGTAAGCCCATAGCGTAGAAAATAACATATGATGCCAATTGGTTTTATGTTTATTAACCGTGTGCTGTAACATGGTCTTGAGGACCTTGTTAACTACTTTGACCTATCCGTTAGATTGAGGGTAATATGGTGAAACAAACTCGTGAGAGAATCCTAACCGAGATGAGAGTTTGACGAAGACCTCATTCTTGAAGTGTTTCCCTTGATCGGAAATGAGTTGGAGTGGTACTCCAAAGCGAGATATGACGTGGTTAAAGAAAAAATGCATTGTGGTGTCAGCGGTGTTGTTGAAGGTGGGCATAACTTCTGCCCATTTTGTGAAGTAATCGACGGCGACAATAATCTATTTGTGACCATTGCTGAAGGGGGGATTACAAGTCATGAAGTCGATGAACCATTTACAAAAAGGGTCGGCAGTGATGACGGGATGAAGAAGAGTGGGGGGAGCTCAGGCTTTATTGGCATAAAGCTGACATTGCTCACATCATTTCACGACGTGAATACAATCGTGAAACAAGGTAGGCCAAAAGTAACTGGTTCGGATAATCTTCTGAGCAGTGGATATGCCCGAAAGATGGCACCCACATGCACCACTGTGGCAGTCGTTTAAGACTCTATCGGCCTCGTCCATAGTGAGGCATCGATGAAGAATGGTGTCGACTCCCCGCCGGTATAGGATGTCTCCGATGAGGAGGTAGCGGGGGGCCTGATGGTGAATACAACGACGATCATCTTGTGAAAGGTCATTACCGAACTTTTGATTTCGAAGGTAGACGAGGAGGTCGCCATACCAAGGATCATCCGAAGTGATGTAAAAGAGGTGTTCGTCAGGAAAGTCGGTGTTGACGGGGGTACTGATGGTGTCAGAGGGGAGGGCCGTGACAAGTTCGGCGAGAACGAGGGCCTTCTTACTCTTGGGTGTGGATAACTCTAGGTCGTACTCCTGAAGGATAATGATCCATTGAGAAAATTTTCCGTTAACTTGCCGACGACTGAGCAAGTACTGCATGGGGTTGGAATCTCCTACGACCTTGGTTGTGCGAAGAAGAATGTAGTGGTGCAGTTTCTAGACTGCGAGGATGATTGCAAGAGCAAGTTTCTCTTCATGTTTATACTTCAAGGGGGGCCCTGAGAGGTTTTTACTAACATAATAAATGACATGCTCACGATTTTCATCACCTAGCTGGATGAGAACTCCTGCTACTGACACAACTGATGCTGATACGTAGAGGATGTAGTCACGATTGTAGTCAGGTGCACTAATTAAAGGTGCGTTGGAGAGAGCCATTTTAAGATCGTCAAATGACTATTGGGCATGGTCATTCCAATGAAATGGGATGTCATGATGTAGTAAGTGAAGGAAACCATATGCCCATATGGCATAGTCTGGGACAAACCGTTGTAGAAATTTAGCTTTGCCTTGTAGGCTCTGAAGTTGATGTAAATTCTGGGGAGGTGGAAGTTCGGTGATAGCAATAAGGTAATAAAGAATAGGATAAGGTAATTAATGGAGGATATCAGAGTCAGTGAAGGGGGGGAGATATGACGGGGAAGAGTCCTACGAGAGGGGATTATGAAAATTGGGGGGGAGGAGCATTATTGGAGGAGGTCTGTATTTTCTGTTGGATATCTTCTGGTTTTGAGGAGTTTGGTTTTGGGGTTTTGGTGAACCATTGCAGGGGGCACCGGGTTGATGGGGGTTTTGGGGACGGGGGCCAAGATTCCTTACGGTATCCTAGAGCTAAGGAGCTGGAGATGATGCTCCTAGCTGGCTGGGTGGTTAGTCGGTTTGGGCAGGGTTTCATCAAAGTAGCAGGCTGAGCAAGGCAGCATGGAGGACAACCGGACAAGCGAGAGTTTAGCATCAGGAAGAGGTATTTTATTTATGGATTTGCTGAGTTATGTAATGATTATGTAAATTATTAGCATGCTGTTCAAAAAATTTAATTTATGCTACTTATGAATGAAAGAAATTACTTATTGCTTATGCTGCACAATCTTAATGTTTAAATTATGAAATTTTTAGGCTTACTTAAATCCAGGTCTGATGCAGGAGCATCTCTCCATGTCAGCCAGCCAGCCAACCAAACACATCAAGCACGTGCATTCAAAGGCTAAAGAGAGGCACAACCCTCATCTTCAATTTTGTAATTAAACATCATTAATGTTTAGGCTGTTGAGCCATGGAGCCATGCCTTTATGCAGGCATTAGGTAGATAGGCCTTTAATGTTTTTTAAGGCTGAGATCTAGATCCGATGCTAGACTAGACAACCCATTCAATGTAATTGAATAGGGTAGGTAGGTTGGAGGGAAGAGATCGAAGATCCCCCTCATGTAAAAAAGAGGAATGGTATCTCTTTGGTAGTAGGTTGGAATAGTTAGAAATCTGCGAGTAGTGAGTAGAAGAGAAGGAGATGAGACCTTGTTACAAGCCGAGCTCAGGAACACCTTGTAAATACAGGCATTTTCCATATTTAATACAAAGAGCAGTTTTTCCTGCATAATCATGTGTTGAATGAATGTCTGTGAGTGTTCTTCGTATGATATAGATGTATGCTTTGCATTTGCAGGAGAGTGTCTGAATTCAGGTGAAGGTATTTGAGGTTTCATGCCAGGAGGGCGTCACAGAGTACTGTGGTCTCTGAATACCAGTGCACTAAGGTACTTCTGAACTCTGCAGATTCAAACAAAGACGTGCCAAGTGGGCACACAGTTGAAATCAACAACTTAGGAAAAGACCTATGAGGTTGCTGAACACCTCAGGAGGCAAGTCTGTGTATGAGAGACACAGTTACAGACAGAAGCTCTGAGGAGTTCTGTGAAGCTTTTCCAAGTGGGCATTGAGCATATGCACAGAGGTGCATTGAAAATAACTCTGCTATGAGTTCTTAAGAAGTCAGAATCATTGAGGATTCTTGACACTCTGTTAGGAGGGCATTGAGCACAAGCATAGAGCATTGAGAAGGAACTCTGCTGCGAGTTCAGAAGGGAGAACCAGAATCACTAAGGATTCTGAGGGGCTCTACCAAGTGGGCATTGAGCAAGTACAAGGAGTGAACAGAGGACATAACTGCTGAACGTCATGTGAAAAGATACTCTACCAGGAGGGTATTGAGTAAGTGTGCAGATAGAAGAAAATAAAACTTTTTGAGTTCTATATTTTGAAGGAAGAATCCACTGAGGGATATTCACAGGGTTGCTAAACACCCTGCAGACTCAGCAAGAGGTTTCTTGAGCAGAGGGATAGCCAGGAGAGAATCCATATTTCTCCATCTGCAGGAGAAGAAAGAAGGACAAAATACCTTAGGGGTTTGAGTACCTAGAAAAGATTAGGAGAGACAACACTGTGTGTGTGTGAAGACTCTGCAGAGGCGCAGAATTCCAAGAATCCCTTGGGGATTTGGAAGTGAAAACTCAGGAGGAACAACGTTATTGAGAACACAGGAGAGGACTCGAATTCATAGAGCTCGCAGAGGAAAAAGAGGACAAAGGTTGAGGCCTTTGAGTTTTGGTGAATTTTCCCAAGGCTGGGAATAAAGTGCAACAGCTCAGGAGGGAGCAACATCGACCATTGGAATAGCTGAAAAGATTTGGACCGTTGGAAGGTTTTCACGTCCAGGAAGGAGGTAGGAGAAGCTCACAGAAGGGGGAGATCGTGAGCCATTGGATCTCATTCAGAAATCTCGTCATCTGTTAGACTGGACAAGAGGTGCACGAGGTTTAACCCTTCTCACGCCAGGAAAAAGTCTCGACAGGCATCGAGATATCGACATTCGTGAAATTGGGAGTCACCAGGACAGGAGATCGGGGATTTCCATGGGAAAAGTCCCGGAAACGATCTGAGCTGTCCATTTGTGGAGACACATGGCAAAGATCTAGATTATCGGGGAAAGTCTCGATAGAAAATTCAAACCGGTGCATCGGGGTTCGACGTTTCACGGATCTTGAGGGAAAGACTTCTAGAGCATCAGAAGTTGTGAAATCCTGAGAGTTAACCAAAATAGTCCATTAGTTCGGGGAATGTGGGCGAGATTGGGAGCCCGTCGACATTTCAGAGATCGAAGGGACGAGATGCCGGAGTATTTTAGCAGCGGAAATTCTGAAATCATGAGAAGAGATCAGGACCGTCCATCATAGGAGGACGCGTGGAGGAGATCAGAGCATTCATGAGATTTCCCGAAAAGGAAAACTATCCATTGACATTATGGGCATCGGGATATCGGGAATCCCATGAACAAGAGGTTTATGCATTTCAGCATTGCGATGTCCGAAACCTCGATAGGAGAGGTAAGACTGCGGTCATGGGGATAGTGGTCATATGGGCCATGATTATAGCCAAGAGGGCTAACGCATAAAAGGCGCATCGGTGAATTTTCTCATCGGAGATCGAGAGATTGCGGGGATAGAGGTTTGTGACATCAAGGATTGTAATGCTCTTAATTAATTATAACAACCATTAAATTAGAAAACCTCAGTAAAATCTAATAATTACTACATCTAGCACATTCGAAATCTAATTTTTCATATTAATAAAATTTAATAACAATTTACTTCAAAATAATTTGTACTCTAACCTGAACCTGATGCTGCCGCTTGCTTCCTTAGCTTGAATCTGATGCTACTCTTTAGGACACCCCAAAACCAACCTCCCTGCCGACTAGTAACGCCTAGCCCTAGGACATCAATGGATGTCCTAGCCCTCCGAGCCCAAAACCTCTTCAGCCCCCCCGGTGCACTGTAAATTCCACCGTCAATTCACTCTGTCCAATACTGTTCAATACTCCAAGTTCTCCCCCAAAATCCTTTCTCCCCTCTCGTAAAAATGAATCGTCCCTCCTAACTCCTTTCTCCCCCCCCTTATTCCTCCTTCACCGCCCCCTACATTAACTCCCACCTAACTCTTTATTACACCTTATCCATTCATTAATCCTCTTATCTCCTCGGGATCCTTATGTGATCCCTTCATGAATACGTAACTTGATTAAATGTTTTATTTTATTCTCTCTTTTTAATTTCATACTTTATTAATTAGTTAATTTATTAATAATCAAATTTATCATTAACCATATTGATTAAAGAGTTAATTATACTTTAAATGAATCATCTTAATCAAGAATAACTAATTAGTTAAGGTTATTTAATAACTAATTATAGTTTAGCTAATTTTTAGGATTATTTATTAAATTAATCATCTTAATAATTAAGGGTCGTTACAAGGATCGCGAAACCTTGAATCCCGACAAGGAGTATGACCGTGGTCACATAAGAGGAGTTCGCGTGGATTAAAGGCATAGCCAGGGAGGCTAAGGCAGCAAAGGCACATATTAGGAGATCATAATTCAGGAGTTCAAGAGGACATGAACTCTCGACATCGGGAAACAAGAATCCCCGAAACCCAAAAGCATATGCATTTCATATTGTGAAAAGAGCAGTGGTCTTATACAAAGGATGAAACAGGGAAAGAGGGACCTATGGATCGAGTTTTGATAGAGATTACAGCAGGGAATCAAAAGAGATAATTTGGATTGGGGAAGAGATTGAATGATCCTTTTAACTGGGAGGTCGGGCGCAGAGGCCCTGTGGGGTATGCTGGTCTGCGTCTGCATCAAGTGGTATTAGAGCGAGAACTCTGTTTGTATATTTCAAACAGAACTGATAAGGAAGATAGGTTGCAGGTAGGCAGCAATTGAGAAGACAGTCAGGAGGACTGCAGGAGAAGCTGAGACACTCGGGGTGCAGAGTGACAGCAACAAGTTTTCCAGGAAAGTAGACAGAGACAACAACATGGCTACTGAAGGCCATAGATATGCTGGAAAAAAAAACTTAGAGCTATGGATCCAAGAAGATATGGATGAAGAGATTGTTGATATAAAGAGAGAGATAGAAAATATTGCATTGCGGATGCAGCAGAAAACCAAGCGGGTATATGAATGGCCCATGAAGAAACCAAAAGCAAAATGGCCAGTCAAGGAGCTGATGGTCAGAAGATAGCAGAGGCTGTTAAAAGGATGGTTGAGGTACGATGAAAACCTCAATGGACCTAGAGATATTTTTCAGGTATGTGAACCAAAGATTGGGAGAGATCTCGGTGAAGAGAATGAAATGGGATTAATTGAAGATCTCAAGAACTGCCAGGAGGGCAGAAAGGAAATTCCAATTTGCCAGGTGGGAAATGAGTTGAGATCACTACAAGATCTCACAGTCTGTCAGGAGGACATCCAAGGAATTTCACATTGCCAGCTGGGCAATGAAATGAGGTTGCTGCGAGATCTCGAAGACTACCAGGAGGGTAGTGGAAGCATCTCATATTTCCAGGTGGGCAGGGATGAGCAGATGAGTTGGAATCAGCCAGAAGAGATGAAAAAGTAGGTGGGCTCAGAGATGAATTTAGATCAATAGATACAACTGACAGAAGGGAAGGATTTGAAGGACCTTCTAATGATTGAGGGAATAGAGGTATTCCTACCATTTTCCCAAGAAGAGGTAGAAATCTGTGTTGCAGGTGCAACAACAACAGGAGAACATTCAGCTGTGACTGTCAAAGAAGGATTGGAGCAGAATTTGGAAGCTGCCCAAGCAGACGAAGAAGAAGATGATCATTCCGAGGAATGTCTCAATGATTTCATCCAGGAAGCTGAGGAAGCTGCAACACTGAAGCTAACGGCAGAAGAAGAAGAACAAGATAATGAGCATTCTGAGGAATGGTTCGATATTTTCAGCCAGGAGACTGAAAAGACTGCAACATGGGAGTTTGCAGCAGCAGAAGAAGAAGAGGCAGACATCATTTGTTTTGATGATCTGTGGGAACAGGTAGAAACCCTGGAGAGAAGGGTGAAGGTGCAGAGCATGCACATCCAACATGTGAGGTTAGATGCAGATGATGAACAAGGCATGGGAGATCACAGTGATCTTCCCATGTGCAGCTGAGGAGACTACATGAACAGAGCCAACCATTGGAGCAACTGGATGGAGTGATCGACATGATCAGGGAGCTGATGATCCGTTCAACAGAAACTGTCAGCAAGGATAGGCTGAGTAGAAGGAAGGAAGCAACAACAACAACACAGAAGCAACAACATCAACAGGAAGATGGAGTAGATGAACAACTCCAGAGAATGATTTGGGATCCAGGAGGATTTCAACAGCTGAGATGGGAAGCTCATGAGCAGGAGCTCATGATTTTGGAGCCGAGGAGTATGATGCAGGAGCATCTCTCCATGTCATCCAACCAGCCAACCAACCACGTCAAGCGCATGCATTCAAAGGCTGAAGAGAGGCACAACCCTCATCTTCAATTTTGTAATTAAATGTAATTAATGTTTAGGCTATTGAGCCATGGAGCCATGCCTTTATGCAAGCATTAGGTAGATAGGAATTTAATGTTTTGTAAGGCCGAGATCTAGATCCGATGCTGGACTAGACAACCCATTCAATGTAATTGAATAGGGTAGGTAGGTTGGAGGGAAGAGCTCAAAGAGCCCCCTCATGTAAAAAATAGGAATGGTATCTCTTTGGTAGTAGGTTGGAATAGTTAGAAATCTGCGAGTAGTGAGCAGAAGAGAAGGAGCTGAGACCTTGTAACAGGCCGAGCTCAGGAACACCTTGTAAATACAGGCATTTTCCATATTTAATACAAAGAGCAGTTTTTCCTGCACAATCATGTCTTGAATGAATGTCTGTGAGTGTTCTTCGTATGATATAGATGTATGCTGTAGGTTTGCATTTGCAGGAGCGTGTATGAATTTAGGTGAAGGTATTTGAGTTTTCATGCTAGGAGGGCATGATAGAGTACTGCGGTCTCTAAATACCAGTGCACTGAGGCACTTCTGAACTCTGCAGATTCAGACAAAGACGTGCCAAGTGGGCACACAACTGAAATCAACAACTCAGGAAAAGACCTATGAGGTTGCTGAACACCTTAGGAGGCAAGGCTGTGTATGAGAGACACAATTGCAGACAGAAGCTCTGCCAAGTGGGCATTGAGCATATGCACAGAGGTGCATTGAAAAGAACTCTGCTGCGAGTTCTTAAGAAGTCAGAATCATTGAGGATTCTTGACACTCTGTCAGGAGGGCATTGAGCACAGGCATGGAGCATTGGCAAGGAACTCTACTATGAGTTCAGAAAGGAGAAGCATAATCACTAAGGATTCTGAGGGGCTCTGCCAAGTGGGCATTGAGAAAGTACAAGGAGTGCACAGAGGACAGAACTGCTGAACGTCCTATGAAAAGATACTCTACCAGGAGGGTATTGAGTAAGTGTGCAGATACAAGAAAAGAGAACTCTTTGAGTTCTGTATTTTGAAGGAAGAATCCATTGAGGGATCTTCACATGGTTGCTGAACACCCTGCAGACTCAACAAGAGGTTGCTTGAGCAGAGGGATAGCCAGGAGGGCATCCGTATTTCTCCATCTGCAGGAGAAGAAAGAAGGACAAAATGCCTTAGGGGTCTAAGTACTTGGAAAACGTCAGGAGAGACAACATTGTGTGTGCATGAAGATTCTGCAGAGGCACATAAGTCCAAGAATCACTTGGGGATTCAGAAGTGAAAACTCAGGAGGAACAACGTTATTGAGAACGCAGGCGAGGACTCGAATTCATAGAGCTCGCAGAGGAAAAAGAGGACAAAGGTTGAGGCCTTTGAGTTTTGGTGAATTTTCCCAAGGCTGGGAAGAAAGCGCAACAACTTAGGAGGGAGTAGCATCGACCGTTGGAATAGCCGAAAAGATATAGACTGTTGGAAGGTTTTCACGTCTAGGAAGGAGGTAGGAGAAGTGCACAGAAGGGGGAGATCGTGAGCCATTGGATCTCATTCAGAAATCCCGTCAGCCGTCAGACTAGACAAGAGGTGCATGGGGTTTAACCCTTCTCACGCCAGGAAAAAGTCCCGACAGGCATTGGGATATCGACGTTCATGAAATCGGGAGTCACCAACACAGGAAATCGAGGATTTCCATGGGAAAAGTCCCAGAAATGATCTGAGCCGTCCATTTGTCGAGATGCATGGAGAAGATCTAGATTATCAGGGAAAGTCCCGATAGAAAAGTCAAATCAATGCATCGGGGTTCGGCGTTTCACGGATCCTGAGGGTAAGACTTCCGGAGCATCAGAAGTCGCGAAATCCCAAGAGTTAACCAAAACTGTGCATCAGTTGGGGGAACGTGGGCGAGATCGGGAGCCCGTCGGCATTTCAGAGATCGAAGGGACGAGATACCGGAGTATTTCAGCAGCGGAAACTCTGAAATCGTGAGAAGTGATCAGGACCGTCCATCATAGGAGGACGCGTGGAGGAGATCAGAGAATTTGGGAGATTTCCCGAAAAGGAAAACTATCCATCGGCATTACGGGCATCGGGATATCGGGAATCCCATGGACAAGAGGTTTATGAATTTCAACATTGCGATGTACGAAACCCTGATAGGAGAGGTAAGACTACGGTCACGGGGATAATGGTCATATGGGCCAGGATTATAGCCAGGAGGGCTAACTTGTAAAAGGCGCATTGATGAATTTGCTCATAGGAGATCGGGATATCGCGGGGACAGAGGTTTGTGACATTGAGGATCGTGAAACCCTGAATCCCAACAAGGAGTATGACTGCGTTAACATAAGAGGAGGTCACACCGATTAAAGGCATAGCCATGGAGGCTAAGACAGCAAAGGCGCATATCAGGAGATCGGAATTCGGGAGTTCGAGAGGACAGGAACTCTCGACATCGGGAAACAAGAATCCCTGAAACCCGAAAGCATATGCATTTCCTATTGTGAAAAGAGCAGCGGTCGTATACAAAGGTCGAGACTGGGAAAGAGGGACTTGTGGATCGGGTTTTGACAGAGATTCCAGCAGGGAATCAAAAGAGCTAATTCGGCTTGGGGAAGAGATTGAATGATCCTTTTGACCAGGAGGTCAGGCGCAGAGGCCCTGCGGGGTATGCTGGTCTGTGTCTGCATCAAGGTACCTACAAGAGAGAACCATCTTTGACTTTTATTTCAATGTAAAAAAACATGTAGAATTTAGCCTCGACCATGCCCAAAATCATTTGGAACCACTGTTTTGAAAGCCTTTTTCTTTTGTCATTTGTCCATGCAAATGTGTCTTTAATTGTGTCTAAACTAGACAAGAAGACTTATGCAACTTCTTTACTTGTTGATTCCATTGCAAAGAATTTATCCAACCACAATTAACTATTTTTTTTTTATCCTTCTTATTCTTTTGACATTTTTATGAGAGATAATTTGTATTTCCACAATGAAGACAAGGATGAATATCAAAACACCGTGTCTCCAGATGACCAACTTTATGATAATGTTGGAACTTATTATCAAGATTAGTAACTTCTTCATTAACTTTTGAAGTCTTTTTTTCAAGAAACCCTACACTTATAAACTAAACCGGTTTGGAGTAATCTGGGATATAAAAGCAGTTTCCTTTGTTAAATTTTAAACCATGTTGATAGAATAGTAATTCTTCCCAAAGTCTGACAGTCGTCTTGGAAATATCATTTTGTAATTCTTGATATTCTTCTTTTGTATCCTCAAATTCACATTTGATGATATTTCTATCACTCTGTGCTTTCAGTTGTGACTCATCTTCAAAAAAATTCTACTCCATCAATTAACTGTATGATTCCATTTCACGACTAGTTAGAAATCATCAACAATATATTTCATTGCATGTGTATCAACCATTAGGTTATGTGTATCACAAGTAGCATTAATAATTGATATTAGGTCTTTTGTATCATAAGTCACAATAGCCTTTTGTATTAGATCCTAGGTGTCACAAATTACATCAACATTTTCTATGAGGTCATCTGTTGCACAAGTAAAATCCATCATTTTCTTTAAATCATTTTTGGCATATGTGGTAGATTCAACCATGCTCTGAAATTGTTTCTCCTTTTGAATTAATTTTAGTTCAAGTTCAATCAATTGGTCCTTCATATGAATTTGATTGTGAAGATCAATAAACCAATTATGCAATTCATGTTTGGAGTCATGTAATTCCTTGATTTTTTGATTGGTGTTTTGTAACTGCTTTCCTCATTTACCCATTTATATTTTGCACTTGTCACACTTGCTTGTACTTGCTCGATTGCACTTGTTTCTTTCATATGATGCTCACTTGATTGTTGTCATGCTTTAGGTGTCAATTACTATTGACAATGCACCCCAAGTGTGATTTTTACAATGATTTAATTTTGATGACTTTCTTGACCTCCTTATTCAAATTTCAAGTAGGTCCATTTTTACGACAAGTCTTCTAATTCCTCTCTTGAACAAATCAATGAATTGGTTCAAATTTAAATTTATGCTTCGATTTCAATGATACAACAAACCCTTGACTCAAAAGACATCTGAATTTAAGACTATGGATCAATTGAAGCATATTTTACATGAACCATATATGGTTATGACCTTAGGATTTTTGACAGTGCTTAGTGAAAATTAGAGGAATAAACAAATCTTTGTCCTCTCGTTACATGAGCTTACATGTTTTGAATGATCACAATTTAAACACTTTGTTACTCCATGTGTGCTCTTGAATGATAAATTGCAATTGCATATTTAACACACAATATCCACAATCAAGAAATCATCAACCATTGCACACTAGCACAATATGTACCATTGACTCCCTAGTCTCGCCTTCTATTTCTTAACATTTTGAAGGGGGATGGAATGGTGGGATTCTCCTTAGGGGTGCATAATGCAAGTTGAATGAATCATTAGAGTTAATAATAGTGTAGGTATGGTGGCTATTCCATGTAAGGTGGATTGGTCCACTATGTTTGTTATTATTAAATAAGACCTACTAGGTAATTAATTTACAAATGTGACACGACCTCATTAAAGAAGGATCATAACAAATATACCTACTTGAAAATAACTCTCTAGAGTTCTTGTTCTTTTAGAGGTCACATTTAGTGACTATTTAATTCTAAATTGAAAAGTGGTGCTCCTAGAATCACCACCTTTTTTCTCGGGGTTAAAATTACAACCTATTTAAAACCATGGCCTTGACACACCCTATTGTTGTGGACCAAGACCTTAAAATATGTTAGAAAGTAATGGATGTGATCGTTTAACCATAGATAATATAACAATATTATCACCCAACCATAGGCCGAAGCCATCCCCAAGCACCTTAACCTTGATAGAAAATAATTCCAGAAGCAAACCCTAGGCTTAATATCCAAACAAGGTGACACACCTCTCTCCAGGGATAATGCACCAAGCAAGAATAACCAAAAGAGGCAAAGCATAAAGTCCAAACCATAACCAAGAGAGAGTCCAAGTCAAAATTGAAATTTGCTAATTGTAGTAGCTGCAACTGCAACTCTTCTTCAAACTTGCGCACCACTGCCTTATGCAGTTATGAGAGAGTGAGTAAAAATGAGCTCAAACGCCCTCTATTTATAGTCCTCCAAGTCACTTAACTGGGCCAAATTCTTCTCTTGGAGGCTAATAACTTAATACAAATCATTCTTTTGAGCCGACTTGTCTTCTAGGGTTATTAACCAACTATTTAGGGTTTCTTCTTGCTTCCCAGAATATTCTATTCTCATCAGGATTACATGTGGAGGTAAATACCTCCCGCAACTACCATAATATCAACACTCCATCCTAGATAGGGAGGTATTGAAGGCAATGGTCTTGAACACAAACATACCATTGAACTGGTAGCATTATCATAGTCATATAGACTATCTCATGATTAGATCACGAGCACCATCATCACTATCAGTGTCATCTGACAATATCAACCGCATCATCTCTTGAAACCATAGTCCATCTGAGTAATAAGACATGATGCTGAATAAGATACTCACTTCAAGGAGTTATACAAGGACCATTCTTCTAATATGGACATATGTCCTAGAAGAACGACTATCCCAACAGATGCTAAAAGCTGCGCCATGGACTACAGAGACCATTCCTATAGAAATGTCAATCTAGGACTATTTTCTAATCGTCATAGAGATCCATCTCAACCTATATGATTTATAAAATATTGGTCCTTAACCATTTTCCTAATCGGGCCACAATATGTACCTTAGGAAAGATACTAGTCCATGTCATGTCAACAAACTGTCACCCTAGACTATTCTCTTCAGAGAGAATACCTATCTTCCAACAATCTGTTCTATCTGGAACATTCTCTGTCTAAAGAACGTATGTCTACAAGCACATTGACTATTCATCTGGATGATAATCATTTTCAATACTACTGATAGTCTACATGGTAAACATAACAATGTTATTCAATATAACACAACTGTGTCTATCCATAGTAGTATACAACTACAATCCAATGGTGCACTACCACACCAAGTAGAACACAACTACTCAATCAGTGACACATAGTCACAGCCAGTGGACCACATCCACCATAGAAGCATACATATACTGTCCAAAGACATACAATCTCCATAGCAATCATATCATCTGATATCAACCTGCAAAAAAAAACAATGTCATGATATAAATCTAATCATATGGGCCATTCTTCCACTCACATCTGTGAGATCTGGAAGAGCATATTCCCTTAGAAGGTAAAACATCAGTCATGAGCTACTGGACTATTCTTCTCAAGCATAGAAGAATAAATGTCCTGATTTCTAAGCTTGGACCATTCACCTATCTGGGCCATTCCTCCGACACTAAACAAAGTGAAACCTTGAGAAAATGAGTCTACCCTAGAGAATGCTCATCCCTGATTGCTGAACCTAGACCATTCCTTTGGCTAAACAAAGTGCAACCCGAAGAGAATGAATTTGTCCAGACCATTTCCTAAGGAAATTACTGTCTAGCACCAACCTCCAAAACATACCATTCTTCGAAACTTCTCACAACTGTGAGATTCGAAAGAATGTCTGTCCAACGAGGCATATCAGTCTTCTTGACCACTACTGAGAGTGACTACCAAGAAGAGAGATTGTCCTAGACCATTCCCCCACACTGGCCACAAGGGGAATCGTTGTGTATCGTACATCAAAAATCCATCGAACCATTTTCATTACAAAAATGACCGTTTGATCTGGACCATTTTTCAAACTGGAAAATGCCTGTCCGTAAAAAATCTCAAACCACTTTTCGAACTGGAAAGGAACTGCTCATCCTGGACCATTTTTCGAACTTGAAAAATGACTGTCCATAAATCAATAGCACATCAGTGCTCCCTCCCAACCTAGGAGTTATCTCTTCCCTTTTAATAAGGAAATTGTCTCCACGAGATTCAACTTCTTTCTTGAGTACACAAACTCTTTCATCTTGGACATAGGATTTACCAAAATGTCTTCTATATTCTCATCTGCGGAGATAGATATTGGAGAATCACTTCTCTTTTCTAGACTTCATCACGAAGAATGTAATGCTAGATTTCAATGTACTTCGGTCTTTCTAGAACACTAGTTTTCTCTGAAGGCTTCATATAGCTCTAATCATTATAGTATATCATAGTTGGATTCAACTCTTTTGTTTCTTGCTAGCTCATAACATCGTGGAAAGGCTCAAACTGGAACATATCCAAGTGGTACTTCTTCTGTCATCATGAGAGTTTTGTCATGGATTAGAAAACCATTATCTTGGACTTCTGAGTAACCTTTCTGATACAATATCTTTATAGAAAGTTTTCACCACGCTTCTGCTGTGCATTGGAGGCTCTGCACCAAGTTGTTTGAATCCATACAAGATCTTATTTCATCTGCATACAAGAGTCTCTTTCTGGTACACCTCAAAACCTTGAGGTTTCTCTACATACGCTTCTTGTTCAATTATTCTTTTGAGGAGAACATTCCTTACATTCATCTGATGTAAACTCCAACCCATGGATATTGTAGAAGATATAATGGTTCATGTAGAGGTATGTCTGGTTTACTGAAACAAGCAATCATCATAGTCTTCTCCCTTCATCTGGGAGAACCTTTAGTTCTGAATCTCACAATGCTTCTATTCATAAGTCTTTCATACATTGTTCTTCATCACAACTTCTATTTCAGTAGTGGTTCAAACCAAGCTGGTAGTCTTGTGATTCTTGATATAATGACTGGTTGTTCTGGCTTTTCTTTCTCTCTTGGAATCTTCATGTTCTTCCTCATGTTTCTATTTAGCTTTTGGGTCCATGGAGTTTTATATAGATTCCATGCTCTGAAGTTTCCAACTTTCTTCCTTTCATCATAGGATCATGGATGTGGATGGAAAACTAGTGATACTTTAAGGCTTCTTTTTGAAGAAGACTTCTCCTAAAGTCAAACTGAACACGTGCTGCTTTTCATGGTTTATACCATTGATGGGAATGCAGATAGATACTTCATAATCTTCAATGGATCATATTATCTACGATTAGCTCCCTCCTAATCCTTGCTTATGCATGAATGCATGCTATTCTTTTGGAATTAAATAATCGACTCCCTCCATCTAAGAGAGTCCATGCTTCTGTCTGCATCCTTATTTCTGCTTGCAAAGTGTCACGAGTCTTTTCCTTTTGATTGTTGACTTCTTTCAGTTTCTACTTCTTCTAGGTTGCTTCAAGTTTGATTCCGATTTCGGTAGTTGTAATAGCTTCCACAGGAATTGTTACCAATGATTGTCAATGTACTTCATCTTTCCATGTGTATTTATTGTCTTAGAGTCATCGTGATATAAATCCTTATCTTTTTATTCTTCCATAGGTATTGTTTCTCTTTTAACATCTTATCTTCTAAGAAATAGATATGCAAGATATGTACAGAAACTATGTAAACATGGTATGTACAAGAACTATGAAGAATATTATTACCTTGTCTTAGAAGAAGAAGTCTGTTTTATCCTGCTTGGTCTTCTTTGAGGGTTCCCTTTCTTTGACAATTGATGCTTCATGTGTTTCCTTCCTTTTCTTTAGTTCGAGACAATGATTCTTGTAGTGACCATATTTTCGACAGTTGAAGCATTGTATTTTTGACATATCTTTCTCTTGATTTGGATTCTTCCTTGAGACGAACTTCCTTTTATTCCTGAAATTCTTGAACCTTGCTGTGAAGGCTTGATCATCGTATTTCTTTTGGGGTTTATATTTTTCACCAATCCTTGATTCTTCTTGTGCACAATAAGTCCAAAGTTCTTCAAATGTAGGATACTCCTTCCTTGTGTTCATGCTTGCGACAAATACATCCCATGTCTTGGGAAGAACATTGAGTACTATATTTACCAGTTCCTTCTCTGAAATGATCTCTTCAATAGCTCGTAGTTGATCTCTTAACTGAGATATCCTCACAAAGTATGATGTTATGCTGTCATCATCATTCATTTTCATGTCATAGAGCTCATTCTTCAAACTCATTACCTGTCCAATGTTTCTGACTGAGAAGAGGTTTGTTAAGGCATCATACATATTCTTAGATGAGTTAAGATGGGAGATGTAGGGTATCAAGTGGTATTTTATAGAAACCACTATTATACTCATGGCATTGATGTCATTATCTTTGAACTTCTCCATAACTGCAACATTCTGAGGTTCCTTCTCTTTTCCTTCTTCGAACTGTGGTTCCATGATATTTTCTTTCACGATGTCCAACACCTTATTCTTGGAAAGGATGAGGTCAATCCTTGTCTTCCACACTCTAAAGTTAGAAGCCCCTTCTAACTTGTTTTCTGACTTCATAGAGTAAGTCATAATTGCTTTGACTTGGTAAACCTTTGACTTTGACCAAAAACTCAAACTTGACGTCTTGGCTTGCTAAGAATACTAGGAGGTGCACTAGGCTAGGACGCACTAGGATATCCAAAAATTAGGTCAATCTCTTCACTTAAGGTGCCTCAACAAGAGGGTTAGGGTTTCGTTGTTGCAACAAAAACTAGCTACAACTGCAACTGTAACTGGGCAAATCCTCCCAATCTAACTTCCAACGGTTAGACGGTCTGAAGATAATGTGGGCCCATAACTTGTTAGAAAGTAATGGATGTGATCATTTAACCATAGACAATATAGTAATATTTTCACCCAACCATAGGCCGAAGCCACCCCTGAGCACCTTAACCTTGATAGAGAATGATTCCGAAAGAAAACCCTAGGCTTAATAGCCAAACAAGGTGGAACACCTCTCTCCATGGATAGTGCACCAAGCAAGAATAACCAAAAGAGGCCAAGAATAAATTCCAAACCATATCCAAGAGAGATTCCAAGTTAAAACCAAAATCTGCTAATTGCAGCAGCTGCAACTGCAACTCTTCTTCAAACTTGCGCACCACTTCCTTATGCAGTTATGAGAGAGTGAGTACAAATGAGCTCAAGCACCCTCTATTTATAGTCCTTCAAGTCACTTAACTGGGTTGACTTCTTCTCTTGGAGGCTAATAACTTAATACAAATCATTCTTTTGAGACGACTTGTCTTCTAGGGTTTTTAACCAACTATTTAGGGTTTCTTCTTGCTTCCTGAAATATTCTATTCTCATCAGGATTACACATGGAGGTAAATACCTCCCGAAACTACCATAATATCAACAAAATCAACCCCTGAATAAAAAATTAATGCTCTTGGTGTTAACACATAGATTTGTAAGGGTCAAAAAATCATGTCAGTTTTTTTTTTGAGTCATAGAGTTTCATAAGTTATAGATTTTTATGTCTTCTTGATATAGTCATAAGTCAAATTTTTATTTGAATAAGATGAATTTAGTTTGGCCTTGGTCTAGTGTATTTGGGTTATGTCTTTATTTCATGACAATTTGAATAAACTCTCATAAGTTACATCTTTTAACTCTTCATCATCACCTTGACATGTCACACGTCCAAGTTATACACAAGATCCTCCTTTTGTCACATTCTATCCATTTAGCTATCAAATCAGATTTTATCTATGCGCTGCCAACTCACTAGGAGAGTTCGCAACGTACTCAAAGTAATCCATGCATTTATTTACCATCATTGAATTTATGGATCATGCCAAGGGATTTTATTGTTTTCAGAGCCTACTTTTAACAATTTTTTAGTGATCATTGTTGCACAACTGAGAGGGGGGGGGTGAATAAGATGTTACCGAGATTAAAAAATTATGCTTATTTTAAACTCTTTGCAGAGCACTGAATGACAATCACAATAATGCAGGGAAGTAAGCAATAGAACATTCAACATCATTCACACATATGAAATATACAAAGACAGATATTTCCTAAGGAAACCCATAAAGGGTAAAAACCTCTTCTTCTTTATATGATAAGTAATCTTTACATTCTGTACATTATCATACTTATGAGCACCAACTCATAATGAGGCTACAACCTTTGTTTTGCAAGCTGCGACTTGCTGAGAGAACCAACTCTCTGTTTTCTCTAGCACCTACTAGAAGGAAGCACCAACTCCATGGTTTCTCTAGCACCCACTAGAAGGAATCACCAACTCCTTGGTTTCTATGGCACCCACTAGAAGGAAGTAACAACTCCCTAAGTGTTCCAGCACCAACTGGATGGAAGCACCAACTTCCAATCACATAGGCACCAACCTGTATAACAGAGAACAACAATTCTCCCTTGCACCACCCTGGTTTCTTTGGCTGCAACCAGATGGAATCTACAAATCCCTATGTTCAAGCACCCACTTGAACCTTTGAGGACAACAATCCTCCCTAGCACCTCCCTACCACCCTGAAATATAAATATTTGCTACTAAAACTTATTACAGTGATATATTGTTCATCAATGGCTTACAAGTCTCATCACTATTCTGCTGCACTTCTCTGCTCTCCTATATCAGTGTCTCTCTGCCTACATCTTCTTGGGCTTTATGATCTTCTTCTCTTCTCTACAAGTGCACCTCAACCTTCATTTACTGTCTCAGCTATGCATCTCTGTTCTTTACTTTTGCTACGCTTTATGCTATGCGTCTTATTTTTATTCTCTGAATTATGCCTCTTCTGAGTATTTCAGCTCTTGCCCACAACTTTCCATTTCCCCGTGTGTAATTCCTCTCTCCAGAAGCCACGATCTCTTCTTTGTTCTGCCTTCTTATAGTCTCTGTGCACCTTGTGCATCCCATATGTGCAATGCTTCTGCATGCTCTTCATGTCAAGTGCTCTGCATGATCATCATTGCAACTCTTCAGCTTCTCTAGCTGTTAAACCCATGTGTCCATCTTCACTGGGTGTTATGCTGAGATTCCTTTGCCTCTCCAATAGTCGAGACTCTTTGTCTTCTTTTTCACATTCGATCTCATCCTCTCTGTTGCAGTTACAGGCTTCAATGCTCTTCCATATGTCAATCGGCTCTATGAACAGTCTTCATTCCACTGGTAGATTCCTTGAGACTCTTCAGTTTCTCTGGTGATCACCCTGAAGTCTCTTCGAGTCCTCTGGCAGTTACACTGTGAACCTCCAAAAACTGCATCAGCAACTGAATCGCCACTGATCGATTAACTGAGAAGAGAAACAATAGCCCTTTGATGATATTCTCGAATAACCTACACCGTTGGATCATAAATGATGGGTCTCGTGCTTATTTCGCCATTTTGCAATTCGACATTTCGACATTTCAACATTCCTATGGTGAGGCATCTCGTCTCTCCAAGTCACGATCTCTGAAATGGAGATTAGCTTTGTGCTACCTCCTCCCTTGAGCCTTCATTGATGTGACCATAGGTTATGACCAAGCACTTATCCATACAGCGCTTTCACAATTTCGCATTTTGGCACTTCGGGACTCCTGTGATGAAGAGTCTCGACTCTTGAATCCTCGTACTCCTGGTATCCGAAACTCCGATTGATGTGCCTATTTCAGGATTTTCGGCGTTTCACATTTCGACACTTTGGGACTTCTGTGATGAAGAGTCTCGACTCTTGACTCTTCCAACTCCCGGTATCCAAAACTCCGGTTGATGTGCCTGTTTCGGTATTTTCAGCATTTCTCATTTCATCACTTCGGGACTCCTATGATGAAAAGTCTCGACTCTTGACTCCAACTCCCGGTATCTGAAACTCTGGTTGAAGTGCTTGTTTCAGGATTTTTGACGTTTCGCATTTCGACACTTTGGGACTATTTTGATGAAGAGTCTCAACTCTTGACTCCTCCAACTGTTGGTATCCGAAACTCTGGTTGATGTTCCTATTTTGGGATTTTCAGCGTTTCACATTTCGGCACTTCGGGACTCCTGTGATGAAGAGTCTTGACTCTTGGCTCCTCCAACTCTCGGTATCTGGAACTTCGAAATGGAGTCTTTGTTTTTGATACCTGAAATGGAATTTAGCTTCTGATCTTGCCATGCGATCATCGTTGTGCTACTGGTCATGATATTTTCCATCAATGACAAACACACATAGTCTGCACTCTGCGTGCACCTCTGCACTATCTCTTATGGTCTTCACGAGATTTCTCTGCTATGTCTTCCCAAAATACTTCTAGTGTCCGCCTGACACATTATAGCTATACTCAAGCCATAATCACTGCTATACTTTCCATCAATGAAAAGCATACACTGCCTATAAAACATGCCAACAATATCCCCCTTTAGCATTGATGGCAACAAAGGCACCCGAACCTATTCTTTTCTCCCCCTTTGACAACAATGTCAAAGAAAACACGCTCCCCCTGAGCTATTGTAGTATTTTTCGGAGGTATCAGACATTCAATCAATACAACCTCCCCCTAACAGGATGGACTCTCTTAGGTACGAGACGAGATGACACCCAACTTCTGTCAGAGATATTCAAATGGTGTCTTGGCTAGGGGTTTAGTAGAGATGTCTA
>ML866096.1:0-10468 GCA_009831015.1 Picea engelmannii | reverse complement strand
TGTGCATGCTTACCCAAACCTTTACCTTCATAGCCCATTTTTAACAACAACTTGGACCCTATTCCTCTTGTGTGACTCTCAAAACCACCAAAACATCCATCTTTAGAGGAATTAGAAGATAAACTAACACTGCATACCTTATGGTCATGCATGTAATTAGTAAAGGTTTCCTTTGCCTCATGGAGTTGATTCTCCATCTCATGCAACCTTTGCAAAAGCTGGTCTTTCTCTTGCTTCATGGCCATCAACTGTTCTTCAAGAACAATGTTATTATCATACATCCATTTCATCAAATCTTTTATAGTTACCAACTCTTCTTTAGATAATGAAAATGTATGAGAACTATCACTACTTGAAGCTTCTGCCATCTTTGCAAACTCCAACACAAAACTTGCACAAAACCAATAGCTAACTCTCAAGCTATCAATGGAAAACACATGAGCGAAACAAACTTATGCTCTGATACCACTTGATCTAAAAATAGAAGGCTGACTTGTTATGCTATGCAAGCACCCCTACTTCATTAATATAAACTTTACAGGACCTTGCTTCATGTGTATAAATATGCAAAATAAACTTATGTGTTAAGTTCATGTATTTTCTTGTAAATGCTTATGTGTGAGCAAATGTTCTTGTAAATGGTTAAATATGTACTTTAAACAAATACACAGCAACTCAACTTGCAGCAAACAAACCATCAAACTCAGAACAATCACAACATGATAAAGGATTTCACCCCCCTCCGGGCTACATCTCCTTGAGCCTCCATAATGGACTTGGCTCTCTAGGATTAATTAGTCAAAAGTTCTTTTACAAGCTGCTGCTCAACTCCAATGGAAAAACAAACTGTATCATTGAGATCAGAACACATAAAAACCCCAAAAAACGACTAATAGAACTCTGAAAACGGATCATGGCCTCATCCGAGCATGACCTCTTCTACATGTTTCATCCGGGCATGACCTCTTCTACATGTGGCCATAAGCTTCCCTGAGCTTCTCTTTGGCAAAAACACCTGTAAAAGTCCTCAAAAGCCTCTGAAACTTGTCCCAATGTGTTCAGAGAATATCAATTAGACAAAAATGATTATTCAATCATAGAAAACAAACATAGGCTCACTAAACCATGTCCTCCATCAAAGAGGGCTTAAAGTTCCCTGGAGCTTCCTGGAACTTCAATGGTGAAAAACTTGCTGAATAAGTCTTCAAATGGCTGTGAAAACGGCACCAATGGATCTAGCACGTCCAAAAACCCCTGGTTGGGCTTTTACGGCACCTCAATCAGCCAAACGATGAAGAAGTTAGGCCTCCTCCATTTTCCTCCTTCAAGCTTTGTTGGAACTGGATCTACAAAACGCACCTCTATGTGCATGAACCTGGAACACGCTCTGAAATGCATTATAACCTGGCACCGGGCGCAACCGTGCCAACGGTGCAAACCGTAGAACGGTTAGGGCGCCTCCAGCCCCCAACCGCCTCAGCACTCGGGCATATGGCCATAGGACCAAAGGTTGGGCGTAAAAGTGGTTAGTCATTGTGTAACCCCCGTGCGGTTAAACCAATGGTCAAACCGGATTACACACGCACACATTTAACTTTGGTATAGTTCAAACCCCGCGCGCGTTTAATACACGGTTTATAATAATGCAATGTATTTGCAATACATTGCAATACAATGCATAAACTTTGGCGTGGATATGTTACATATAACATATAGTTATAATATATGTTTCGTATGGTATGCAATATGGGTCGGGGCTGAGCCTCGGCCTGCCCCCTTTTCAAAACATTACAACCTTCAAACATAAATATAAACGCCCCAACCATTATAACAAGGAACATGTGCGGGAATGTTGGCTAGCGGAGTGTTACAAAGGCTTTGTTGTTGGGGGAGGTTCAGGGGTCAAACCCCGCGGCCTCCATATCATTTTACATATATACAACCATATAAACCAATCGCATAGTGACACGTGGAGCAAATGGGTTGGGCCACGTGTCCGCACCTTATTGGCTATAAATGACACGTGTCAACACCCCATTGGGCAACCACCATCCAATAAAAATACGCCACGTCATCCAACTTCCATATCATCATGATGGTACGGCCCTCCCACGTGGTCGTACGGACTGTACGGACAGGTACAGTCAGCATCCCAAATTTTTACCTGTTTGGCTCGGCGAACAGATCGCGATATCTTCTCCATACGGACTCCGTTTGAGAAAGTAAATATACCGCCGGAATCAAGAAGATGAGACAGACGCAATGGCACGGATTTTGTCGCATTCCAAGAACTTTGAAAATTGAGCAAATTTTTTCCCCCTGGTCCAGATTTTGATCACTCATTAAATGGAGGAAACTACTGGCTGAAGATTTCTCTTGGAAAGATTATTCTTTTATTAAAAAGCATCCATATTTACTCAAGCGTTGCGGAAAACACTTGTCTCAAGGGTAGGGGCATGCTAAGCCCTAAATAGTGGCTCATTACCCCTTAATTGGGTCATATTACATTAGTAATGTTATTTTATTTATGTCGACTTTATTCCATTAGTTGTAATTATACCTCCTAGTATCCTATATATACCAAGGAGACATTTTCATTTTGAATCATCTTGGAATTGTACATTTATGTGGGCATAAGGAGGCTATCCCTTCGAAGAGGCTTATTATCTGAATTTCTCTCTTTTTTCACACGTTGAGTACTTATTCTAAGGTTTTTCTATTCTATATTGATATTTGGTTCTTAACAAGATTCATATGAATGAAGAAAATATTCCAAATATCGCTTTCCGAACTCATGAAGTCCATTATTAATTATTGGTAATTCCTTTTGAACTTTTCAATGCCCCATCTACCTTCTAAAGTCTCATGAATAAACTCTAATTTCATTGGACACTAGAAGCAGAGAAGGCCTTCACATATTTAAAGCAAGCCATGTGCACTACCCTCGTCTTACCATGCCTTGATTTCAACAAAACTTTTGTTGTGGAATTTGATGCTTCATGAACTGGTATTGGCACATTTCTAACAAAATAAGGTAAACCTCTTGCTTTCACTAGTCAGGATTTGAGTGGCCATAATTTGGGAAAATCCACCTTTGAAAAGGAACTTATGGCCATTCTCCATGTTGTGCACACTTGGTGACCATATCTATTGGGACATCGTTTTCATATCAAAACAGATCAGCATAGTCTGAAGTATTTCATAGAACAGAGGTTATCCTCCCCAGAATAGAACAAGTGGATAACCAAAATGTTGGGTTATGATTATGAGATCATATATCATAATCATAATTGGATTGAGGAAGTTCGACAAGAGTGGCTAACCCACCCAACCATATCAATGGTAATTTAGTGACTTCAACAATCAAGCCCAGGATATTAAATGAGTTTCATTCATCTTCTATTATGGGTCACTTGGTATTCCAAAAGGCATATACTCATTCCCGCCATTATTTTTTTCTGGGAAGGCTTGAAGAATGGCATCCTTACCTTTGTCCCCAAATGTGATATTTTCCAATGAAACAAAGGTGAAAATGTCAATACACTAGGATATCTATAGTCGTTACCCATTCCATATTATATTTGGACTAACATCTCCATGGACTTTATCATGGGAATTCCAAAAGTGGGAAACAAGTCATTCATAATGGTTTTGGCCGATCGCCTCTCAAAGTATGAATATTTTTGTTCTTTACCACACCCTTTTATGCCCACTATCGTAGCGCAAGTTTTCATTGATAAGATTTTCAACTACATGGCATGCCAACATCCATCATGTTCAATCGTGACCCGAATTTCACCATCACATTTTAGCAAGAATTGTTTAAATTACAGGGAACATAGTTGAACATGAGGACAACATGCCACCCCCAGACAGATGGCCAAACAAAATTTGTCAATAAATGTTTGGAAAACTACTTTCACTATTTTTCCTCAAACAAACAATATCAGTGGGTGCAATGGTTACCATTGGCATAATGGTGGTACAACACTTCCTATCATATAGAAACCAAAATGACACCATATCAAATGGTGTATGGCCAACAAGAAAATATAGTAACTTCATATCTTATAGGCAAATCAAAGGTCCAGGATATTGATAAGTTACTACAAGGTAAATAAGTTTCCCTTGTGGCTTTGAAGGATAACCTCTATATTCCCCAAAATTGTATGAAGCAACAGGCTAACCAGTAGCATTCCGAAAGGATTTTCCTAGAAGGTGATCAAGTGTTTCTAATACTCCAACAATATAATCAAAAATCACTCAAATCCCATGGCCACCACAAGTTGGAACCCAAATTTTATGGACCCTATCTGATTATAAAACGTATTGGTCTAGTTTCCTACAAACTGGTACTTCCATCTGCCTCCAAAATAAATCCGGTGTTCCATGTTTCTTGTTTGAATAAAGTGGTGGGTTATAATTGCAGGGTTTAAACCATCCTACCTAAATTAGACGAAGAAGGATCCATTTGGTTGCAACCAGAATCTGTCCTCAACATACGCGAGAATCACTTGCATGGTCAAACTATCAAAGAAGTGTTGATAAATTGGAAGGACACGTCAGAATACGATGCAAGTTGGGAACCAACGGCCATACTGCAACATTTTCCACATCTTCAACCTTGAGGACAAGGTTTCTTTTGAAGGAGGAGGTAATTTTATGATCAGACCCTAACCCCTCTTAAAGTTGGTCATTAGTTAGTATGATATAGTCTTCATGTAATAAAGGTCAACAATAGTTAATAAGGCCTATTAAATAAATGTGAACAAGTCAATGTAAGAAAACCTAATAAAAGCTTTTGCTTCTAGAAATATCTTCCTCTAGAATGTTCTTTAGAAGATAGAATTAGTATAAATAAGAGTAGGAGGTATGAGAAATATTTTCTTGAGAAAGTATTGTAATAGAGATCTTCTCTATTAGAGGTTGCCCGCTAGAATAAGCAAGTGAACATTGTTTTCTTTGAATAAAGGTATTATTTTTAGTATTTCCCTCTCAATAATTTGTTATTCCCTTGATAATTGATAAATATCTTGTTTCTGCATAATATATTGCATCTCATACCTTACACATGGAATTTGATCCAAAATATCTCGTACCAGTCACTAGTAGGCTCTGAATAAAAAATAGTTCTTTTTAAAACCCTAAAGATTTTGTGTTGTAACTCGGCTTTATGTTGTATAAAAGTATCACACCTTCTTTCCCACTAGTTCTCAACATCATATTTATAGATCCAATGAGACATCCTCTAAAAAATCACTTTAAATCCTAGTCCCAACAACATAACCATTTTTTGGCACAAAATCAAGACTAGGGTTCTCGAAAGTTACCAACAAAAGGAACCTTTATAGTCTAGGTATGCTGGCATATTCAACCTTCTTTAAGGGAAGGAGGTCTCACTGAAGTGTAGCTGAGACTTATTTCGTGAAGTGAGTTAAGGATAATGCAACATCATATCTAGTTTTTCACTTCTTAGATTCATATATTAATACCCAAAGACATGTAATGACTAAGATCAAATATTAGACAAACAGGAGTGAAGTAATTACGCAACATAAACATGGATCCATTCTCATCATATCATATCAACAAGAAAAAACAAATAAGGKCCCAAAACAATATTTATATTATCAACAACATCATCATACTATCATACAACACAAGTGTTTCTCATATAGACTCGAGACCTTAATGGAAAAGCACACTAATACCAACAAAACACCTACAATTTGTCCTCGTGATAAGATTAAACYGATCCCAACCCACACAATGATAACAATCATGACAATGGAACTTTCTCACTCTCCCAATATCTCATCAACTCGTTCAACCACAACAACAACATTTTCCTCGTCGCACTACTTTCTTATTTATACCTTTCCTTTTCCACTTCTTGGATTCCTTCTTCCGCTATATTCTCGTCTTATTCTTGATGCCCAATGATTTTGGTTGTTTTCCTCTTCTTTTCCAACTGATTCATGGTGATTTTTGTTTTTTCCACTCCTGATAAAATTCCATTTATCTCTCAGTTCTTCTAGCCATTTCCGCTACTTTTAGTATTCCAACTAGCATGCAACGCTTTCCCTAATTTTTGGCATTCCAAAAATGGAGGGCCCAAAAAATTCCACTTGAACATCAAGTACAATAAGGAAAAACCAACCATCTTTCATACTACCTCATTCGACCCCTGATTGTGGTGCTAACCATAGCTATTAATTCTTGTGGGAATGAGACCTTCGGGTGGCCACAATTATACAACAATGACTCTAAATGTGTTGCTACCTATCAGAAATTGAGCATAGGAAATCCAGTTCCATAATTTCATCACAAGGACGGAATGATATGACATATGATCCATCTTTGTGTTCCTTCAGGCAAGCATTCAAATTTGATCTAGGAAGCTCATTATCGTCTGATAACAGGACACTTTGGCATGGAGAAAATAGTGGCAATACTGCAAAATCATTTTTATTGGTTGAATCTTCAATAATATGTCAGCAAGTTGTTACACCTCAAAATTACTCACTTTGATAGTGTCGCAAGTGTCATCATTACAAGTGTTGTAAGTGTTGCATCTTGTCTGCAAGTGTCACATCTTAACTACAAGTATTGCAAGTATCACAAATAGTATAATTCCATCTTGCCTATGTCGTGCCTCTAACGACATCACAAAGACACTTAAGACACCCCAAAGACTAGTTTTGAAGAAGAGAAGTCGCTTGACCGGGATTACAAACCTTTTGACACAGAAAGAACCACTAAAAAATGAATTTTGGATAGGAGCACTCCCCTACCCACTGTCAGGGAGTGATGGCGCTCCCTGAGCCTCTTTAGGGGAGTGCTTGAGTGCCCTATGCACCCTTTTGGGGGAGCGCTACCCTTTTTTAAGCAAATCCTAGGTTTGTTGAGGCAAATAAGGGAAGAATCCCTCAATTCCTAAAGGTATTTGGATTTGAATAGATGGTCAAGGCATGATATTAGGGGAGATCCTCAACTGAAGGAGAGGAATCCTCAACTTATCCCAAAGATCTCTCAAGTTGTTGGACCTCTAAAAAGTTATATAAGGAGGCCTTCTCATGGTGAAAGGTACAATGGAGATTGAGAATTACATCAAACTTATGATCTCATGAGTGAGATGTCATCAAATCAATCAGTGGAGATTATTTGAGAAAAGGGGTTGGACAAGCAGAATTGGAAGAAGCTATTGCACCTTCATTCAAAGGATTGTAAGTACTTTTACTTGTTCTCATTAATAATCAATGCTTGGCCTATTTCTTTCAAACTTATGCTTGTTCCATATGAGTTTGTCTACGGTATATGGATCTATGTTTGAGATAATCTCAGTAAAGTAGGAAGTCTTTTGTACCTTTGTTTTTCCTACAGGATCTATCAAGGATCTCAGGATCAAACCTCAGCCAGGACTTTGCAAGGACAAACATCGCTAATAAGGTAGATATCTTTCTCCTTCTCTTTCATTCATTAGCTTGATTAGATCTAAAAGGAATTCAGTGTCCATGTTAATCACTTTTCTGTCTTGGCCTTAGCAGTCTAGAGGCCAAGAGGGAATCCACTTGTCTGCAAGGGGATTCACCTTCAACAGAAATTGGCAACTCCATTAGGGAGGATATCTTATTTTTGTTTCCATTCCAAAATCTTGTTTTGTCCCTTTTCCCACTGATTTGATCTTCTCCATATTCTCATGCTGATTCTTAGATTTGTTTGATTTTCTCTTTATGTCATCATGATCACCCTGATTGACTGAATTTCCTCGATTTTTTTGAGTTTCTGGGATTTTTTTTGAGTTTTGGGAGAAAAGCGCTCCCCTCCTATTTCTATCAGAGCACTAACACTCCTCTTTAGCCTTACACAGAGTGTTGGAATGCTCTGGTTCCCTTTACACCAACGCACTACCCCTTTTTTTGTGAGAAATTCTCTAGAATTTTCATCTTCTGAAGCTATTTCTTGGTTTTGGCTTTTGCTTAGGGTCCCATACTCTCAGCTCATCTTGATATTGGCTTTCAAACACCCTTATTTCTGAGAATTCATCTTCTTTTGTTTGGGAATTTGGAATGTTGGTATATATGTTGGACGTACTACTCCTCTATCTACATGATGAAATGATACATCTGTTAAAGATTCTTCTATGTACCCCCCCCAAAATAAAAATATAATATAACATTTTTAAAAATAAAAATAAAAAACACTTGTCAAGATTATTTTTGGTTTCTCACCTTACGCATCCCAATCCTCTCATACTGGAAGGACCAAGTCCATGATTCCTCGTAAATCCACTCCGATGTATGGAAAATCTTCTATCACAATCAATTGGCGTCTCAGCCAAGCAAAGAAGTCCCTGGTAAATCTAAACTCTGAATCTAAGCCTAGTCTCGGGGACAGGCTTGTCCACCGCTCCATACGTGGTTCTCCCACTGGTCACACTGCCAATGCAATCTGAGGTTGCATCTGGGGAATGCGTTCTAAAAAGAAAGAAACCAAGAATGAACCATACCCAAATTGCTTCTACTGTCTTGTTCTACATTTCATGATTTGTTCCTTCACATTTTGAAGGAACCTTGCACTCCAGTTGAACAACGTTGGCTCTAAACACTATAAACCATAAGCCACCTATGATATTGAGACTAGATGTGCACTAGTACTTTCTTCTATGCTTGGGATGGAAAACAAGACAGATCGAAGAGGTAATTCTCTAATATCTTTGATTGCAATCCTACCTCTGACTAGCCTCGCTCCCGGGACACAATGGTTTTCCAGATACTCATCCATAGGTGCAAGAAGTGCCCTCTACCCGGATAATGATATAGGAACCCCTCTCTTCGAAAGACCGGTTATGAAATATACATCCTCCAACTTGATGGTCAGAATTTGTGTCCCTATCTTGAACCCTTGCTCTGCAACATTCCACAACCTGATCATGTATTCGAGAAGAAGAATCTCCTTCTTCATCTTTTGAATTTTGAAATATTTGAGGAGACCGCAATTCCTCAATGTGGCTCTCAATCAAGGAATTTGCAGAGCATCGAAATCATCGAGCTCATGTTCTCTTTCTTTCCACTCAAGCATGTTGTCGAAGTCACCTGCAATTAACAACAAAATTCATTAAATCATGATTTTGGCGAATCTTTGGAATTTTAAAATTTTAAAAAAATGATTGTTTGTTTTTGCAAAAGAACAATGCCCTTTTCATATGATCATCAGGACATCAATCCACCCTTACATTGTCCATTTAAATGTTCAAAAATTCAAAACGCCCTCCTCACATATTGAGCGCGCATGGGCCATTTTTGGGCATTTTTCTTGTGGTTTTTTGAGACAGTGCCCCCATTGCCACTACATCAAAGTGTTGGTGCGCCATACTTGGGTTAAGACTGGTGTTTTCCAAGCCATGCAGAACATACCCATAATTTCTAGGGAGTGTTGAGCTTTTTGGGCGCTTGGACTGACCCAGAGCATCATTTTTCACAACATTTTAGTGCCTTAAAACAAAATTTAAATCATGCAAACAAAAGAGAAGGAGAAGAACACCAACCTGGTCCAAACGTTCAGGAAAACGATCAACCATAGCTCCAGCACCAAGCAATTCGAGATTCAGCTCCAAAACACAAATTCTCCACTGCTACAAATCTCTGCATAAATGAAATGGTAAATGACAATTTTTACCCCTTTTTACTATTATACATTTCATTTTTCTCATATGATATAGTTATTTTTGGGTTTTTGGAAAATGTTTGGAGGCTTATTGATCCCCTGGAATACGGTTTTGACATTATTGGCAGGTTTTGAAGCAGGTTTGTTCATTTTATCTTGTCACCTTCATGAGCATAGTCTTCGTTCGTTCTCAAGCTCAAACACATGACAATGCGTCAGGTAAAATTTTATCTCTTTTTCGGACCTGCATGGATACACGAAAAAGGAACCCTCTGGAGTCTTCTTTAAACTCTTTTTAGACTCTCTAAACATGAAAATATTGTCGAGGGATCTTGCTTCCTTTCCCACTGGTTAAAAGGTTTGAAGGGGCATCTTTCGAGTGATAATTTATCTCTTTTCGACCTCGCGAGTCTAACATTACAAAAAATGACAACATTGGAGTTGTCTTTAAGTTGTTTTCAAACTCTCTAAATATGAAAAATCATCGATTTTACCTTCTATTGACTCATTAAACGATCATACATTAAAGGGCCCATACGGGACTGAACCCTTACTTCTTCCAGTTCGTTAAACAAAGGAAGAGGGACTTATCTAAGGTGAGTCATATCGAGAATGTGTTACCCTCCTCGAGCTCGTTAAATTTAAAAAATAGGTACTCGTATATCTGGATGGGGGAAAAATTGAAAGAAGCAAACCAAACAGTTTTTGAGAACACTACCAGTAACTCTTACAGTCGCCCTTGAACACGTCACTTTGTCTTTGCACACATTTTAATCCGCTGAACCTCTGCATTGACCCAATC